>JANHQD010001729.1:0-50076 GCA_024721195.1 Marasmius sp. AFHP31 | reverse complement strand
AGGAAGGAGGATATGCAATTTGGGCCGGGGGTCGTCACGTTTAGTCACGTCTGTCACTAGGCTGGACCTTGCTTCTCCGCGTGGAATCCTTGCGAAAAGCGATAAAACCCTGATAAGGCATGATTCAACTGCTGTAGAAGTGGAATTAGATCAATCTGACTCGGAATGGCCTGCCGGCCCACCTCGGCATGGGGAGTAGGCAGCTCATGATGATCGATTTGGTCCTGAAAAATGCAATTTGGGCCGGAAATTCTCCTCAAATGGCCTCAAAAATGCAAGATTGGGACGGAGAAATCGCGATTTTGGGACCCTCAAAAATGCAAAATCGGGCCGGACCCATAGGGGAGTAGCCCGGGTCCTGTTGGCAATTGTCCGACATTCTCCTCGTATCCCCCGTAGCTTCGTATGCGACCGCTATGTCGGCGCTATACTTGCCCACATCCACCTCGACCAGCAAATGGAGGCCTCTATGGATATTAAAACTCTCCGTAGAGTTACTCAGAGTCGGGGTGACCAGCATGGAACAGGGAAGAGGCTGGCTTTGGCTTTGGCATAAGCTCGATTGGTCGACAAGAGTTCTAGTCGCTTTCTTCTGTACGAATGCATTCTCCCCAGTCCTGTTCGTGGGATCGAATCGCTCCCTCTTCTCTCACCTTCCCCGGCCTCTTCGCACATACATTCCCTACCAGATCTCTCAAGCGAGCCATTGTAACGCACATCGCACCTCACATGTTTTAGTTCCATTCCAGTGTTGGAGTCAAAGGCTCAGTGGCAATTCATCTGACTGTGCAGAATGTCACAGCTGTTGTGAAGACTAATAGCAACTCTATCAACATTAAGATGGCCTGAGACTCTGACAGAGGTCCAGCTGCCAGATCTGTTCTGAAAGCGAAGAGCCGAGGATGAATTTCGTGTCCGATTTGAGAGGCGTATTATGCTAGTGGCGGACGGAAGTTGGATGGGGCAGATCAATCAATATTGAAACCTCCACCGGGCTTCACCGCAACAGTCCTGTGCGACCAAATGCAGTACACGCCCGTCCAACGTATATGTAGCTCAGTTAAGTTGAAATGAGGACTGTTATAGCGGCTGTTGTAATTGTGGGACATGGCGCCGATAGATGACAGTGATGTCGGCCGCGGGTATCTCCGGTCCGCTTTTGCTCGTTAAATTTCCAGTCGATTTTATTGACCCTCTCATATCCATCGTCCGTATATCTACTCAGCTTTCTCTGCGTGCGGCTGTCCAGCGTAGATTCTACTCAGCCCCTCCACTCACACCCATAAAACCCTTTCTTCGTTCAAATAGTTGGGGTAGCTGTCTCCCCTACTCTCGAGAAGGGTCAACCAATTCGTAAACTATCCAAGCACAAATCTCTTCATCGTCATGTCTACCTTTGGCTCGTCGTTCCGCGTTTCTACCTACGGAGAAAGTCACTGCGCCTCTGTTGGTGCTATTATCGATGGTTGTCCTCCAGTAAGTTTTCGGAATGTGTATTCGGAACGCGGCTGACGAGATACCCAGGGCCTCGCACTCACTGCCGAGGACATTCAAGTTCAACTGAATCGTCGTCGTCCTGGTCAGAGCAACCTCACCACTCCTGTGAGTCTTCACTTTGATCATTCGCCAAGAAGGTTCAGTGGGCTAATCGACGTGTAGCGTAACGAAGCAGACGCCGTTCACCTCCAGTCTGGCATCGAGCATGGCATCACCCTCGGTACACCTATCGGTTTACTCGTGAAGAACCTCGATCAACGCCCCCACGACTACTCTGAGACCGATCTCTACCCCCGTCCATCTCATGCCGATTACACTTACCTCGAGAAGTACGGTGTCAAGGCTTCCAGCGGTGGTGGCCGTTCTTCTGCCCGTGAGACCATCGGCCGTGTTGCTGCAGGTGAATTCGCCAAATGCAATGGTTGATTTCATGCTAATTTCTCTTCTCGTAGGTGCTATTGCCGAAAAGTACCTCAAGGTTGCTCACGGTGTCGAAATTGTCGCCTTCGTCAGCAGTGTTGGCAAGATCGGTATTCCAGAGACCAAGGGTGAAGAGGACCCCGAAAGCGACGAAACGGAAGGTGGGTCCAGCGTGAACATACCCTGCTCTTGCCATTCCTAATCTGTCTACGCCTCCATCAGACCCCGTCTCTCCCGAGTTCTTGAACCTCATCAAGACTGTCAGTCGTGAGCAAGTCGACTCCCATGTCACCCGTTGCCCACACCCGGAAACCGCTGAAAAGATGGTCCAAGTGAGTCAATGCGTCTTCGTTCGGGATAAATAATTTCTAACGCGGTCTTACAGAGAATCCTGCGAGCGAAGGAGAAATCCGACTCCATCGGTGGTACTGTCACCTGCGTGATTCGCAACCTTCCTGCCGGTCTCGGAGAGCCTTGCTTCGACAAGTTCGAAGCTATCCTCGGCCACGCCATGCTCAGTATTCCCGCTACCAAGGCCTTCGAAGTTGGTTCTGGTTTCCGAGGATGCACCGTACCTGGTAGCAAGCACAACGACCCATTTGTCGCCTTGCCCGACGGTCGTTTGGGAACCAAGACGAACTGGTCCGGAGGTATCCAGGGTGGCATCACGAACGGACAGGATGTCTACTTCCGTATTGGATTCAAGTCTCCGGCGACGATTTCCCAATCTCAGGAGACCGCGATGTATGATGGAAAGCCTGGTGAACTCAGGGCCCGTGGTAGGCATGATCCTTGTGTCGTTCCTCGAGCCGTCCCCATTGTTGAGGCTATGGCTTCTATCGTGAGCGTTTCTTCGTTTTCGCTCTGGATGATGGTTTTGACAAGTTTTCTCCCGTCTTGCTAGGTGTGCATGGATATGTTGTTGCAACAAAATGCTCGGGCTGCGACTGCAGCAAGGCTTCCTGCTGTCACAACCTTGCCGCCTACCATGGTCCTGCCTGGCAAAGCCTCCGCCAACTGATTAGATAGAAACTTGCAGTTGTAGATCATTACAGTCATAGATATCAAAAGAAAGTACTGTGTTTAATTATGTACTAGACGTATACTACGTAATGTATCATGCAGAATATGAACAAGCCTTATGTCCACGATGCGGGTCGCAAGCGCAAATCCTTGCCAAATACCGATAGTGATACCAAAATGTGGCAATCGTTGTTGATCACGTTTGAAAAGGATGAAAGATGATAGATTGACTGACTTCGCTATGCTACATAGCTTGTGGGGTATACTTGGAAGCGGCTTCTACCCCGCCGGCTTCTGACAATGGTGTAGTGGTAGTGGTAGAAAGAATATATATCACTGAAAACGCATGAAATTGAAGCTCAAGCTCTGTTCATAGCTGTCGGGCGCTTCATGCCAATGCGTGAGAACATCAACACTGCCACATCCGCTGGTCGTCACGCAACGCTGTGACCATGTCCGTGACGATTGTTTGCAGCTTCTGGACTTGTGAGAGTCTCGTTGACTGTAAATTGGCAACAATTCGTTCAGGACGCGGGCGCGTCGTCGGCTATAATGCTGGCCTCAGCACACAATCAGCCTCAACAGAGGCCAATCGACAATATTCAAGCAATGGTACAGGTCGGCGCAATTTTCTTCTATGGTCCCTTCCGTTGTTCAACCATTTACAGAGAGCAAACTTCCTGAGGAAGAACCCAACAGAGCAAAAGACCCCCAATGAGCTCGAAACACTCATGAAGTATATCTCAGCTCTGCAGAATAGTAATTTGTTTCCCTTCCTCTACACTCACTAGACACTGACTCACAACGAACAGGAACTAGTGTACAGCAAGCAGGACAAGTAGCACCGGGAGGAATCCCAGGCATGCACGGTCAACAACAACCTCAACCGACTATGAATGGCCATACGAATGCTTTCCCCCCTCAGTCCCAGACACCAGTATCATTCTCGCCCGAGCAAATCAACGTCCTTCGTTCCCAAATCCAAGCATTCAAGCTCCTTCAAAGAGGCACACCAATACCAGAATCCCTTCAACATGCCATTATCCCCCACAACACCGCTGTTCAGGATCTCGAAAAGCTCTTGCACATCCCCGACGTGTCCTCTCGGGTCGTCGACAGTGCAGTCAAAGTCGCCAAGGGTGAAGCACCCACCATTCCGGACGCTGCTCCTCAAGTCAACGGCGCAATAAAAACAGAGGAAGCAGAGACTGTGCAAATCAACCCAGCCGACATGCCCAAGGGTCCTTTCCTCGAAGACGATGTCAACAGTGGCATCTATCCCTACAATGCCTACCGCCATCCCTTCACTCACCTCAAACGACCCCCAGAGACAGACCCGGCAATGTTCGCCACTCGCCTTCAGCGCCTTCTCATACCTACCATCATGCCCGCAGGTCTCGATTCTCACCAGATTCTTGACGAGCGAGAGAGGTACCTCCAAGCTCGGATACAGCAACGTGTCCGAGAGTTAGAGAGCATAACCTCAACCGTTGGTGACGGCGGACTGGAAGCAGATGTCGATATCGAAAGCCTCTCAAAAGAAGACAAGGAAAATGCAGACGAAGTTACAAAGCCTTCCGCAGTTACACCCCTCCACCAAGCTATCGCATTTCCCCCCACCGCCTCTCACGGCAAGCTTCGTGCTCTCATTGAGCTCAAGTCTCTTCGTCTGATCGAGAAGCAGCGTCAGATGAGGGCTCTGACAGCCGAGAGACTTACCCACGGCTCGCTCCTTCCTCTAAATCGCAACGACTTCCGTCGTACGAGGAAGCCTACTTTCAAGGATGCTCGGAACACCGAGAAGCTGGAGCGCGATCAACGTTCGAAACGTGAAGCACGGGCGAAGTCCAAGCACGTCGAGCAGCTCCAAGTGATCATCAACCATGGTCGAGAGGTCATGTCCGTCAATCAGTCGGCAAGGGAGAGGATCTTGAGGTTAGGTCGGGCTGTTGGGAGCTTCCACAGTCAGACCGAGAAGGAGGAACAGAAGAGGATTGAGAGGATTTCGAAAGAACGTTTGAGGGCTTTGAAGGCAGACGATGAAGAGGCGTATATGAAACTCATCGATACTGCGAAGGATACTCGTATCACGCATCTTTTGCGGCAGACGGATGGCTACTTGGACTCGTTGGCGCAAGCTGTTGCAGCTCAGCAGAATGAGAACGGCATTCAACATCACTTGTACAACCCGGATGATGGACCGACCTCTGAGGCTACATTCGGTGCGCAGGTCCTGGCGGATGACGACGACAAGGAAAGAAAGGTCGATTACTACGCTGTCGCACATCGGATACAGGAGAAGATTGTCAAGCAGCCGAGCATTCTCGTTGGTGGGACGCTGAAGGAGTACCAGTTGAAAGGGTTACAATGGATGGTTAGTCTGTTCAACAACAGGCTTAATGGTATTCTCGCAGACGAAATGGTGAGTACTCCCCTGCCTCTTGAACTGGGATTGAGCCAACGTCCGTGCGCAGGGTCTCGGTAAAACTATCCAAACAATCTCCCTCATATCCTTCCTCGTCGAAGTCAAGCGCATAAGAGGGCCTTATCTCGTCATTGTGCCCCTGTCTACGATGACTAACTGGTCTGGAGAATTCGCGAAATGGGCACCATCTATCAAGATGATTGCTTACAAGGGTAACCCTGCACAACGTCGAGCTCTGCAGGGCGATCTCCGTGTTGGCCAGTTCCAGGTCCTTCTGACGACGTACGAGTACATCATCAAGGATCGACCTCATCTGAGTAAGATCAAGTGGGTGCATATGATCATAGGTGTGTGCATATATTACTCCACCCTTTTACTGAATCTCATATTTGAGTGTATAGACGAGGGTCATCGTATGAAAAACACTCAGTCCAAGCTTTCCCAAACCTTGACTCAATTCTACCACTCTCGCTACCGTCTTATCCTCACCGGTACTCCACTGCAAAACAATCTCCCCGAATTGTGGTCTCTCCTCAACTTTGTCCTCCCAAAGATTTTCAACTCAGTCAAATCGTTCGACGAGTGGTTCAACACACCATTCGCCAATTCTGGAACTGGAGACAAGATAGAGTTGAACGAAGAAGAGGCTCTGCTTATCATTCGTCGTTTGCACAAAGTGTTGCGGCCGTTCTTGTTGAGGAGATTGAAGAAGGATGTCGAGTCTGAATTGCCAGATAAGGTGGAGAAGGTCATCAAGGTTAGGATGAGTGCGCTACAGAGCCAGTTGTATAAGCAGATGAAGAGGTTCAAGATGATTGCGGACGGGAAAGAGAACAAAGGGTACGTACAAACTTTGAGTCTATGCTTCAAGCCTGGAATGCTGACACCTTTTTTTGAATCCTCTAGCAAAATGGGTGGTGTCAAGGGTCTCTCCAATGAGCTCATGCAACTCCGAAAGATTTGCCAACATCCATTCTTGTTCGAAAGCGTCGAAGATAAGGTCAATCCGAGCGGAATGATTGACGAGAGAATCGTCAGAACCTCAGGCAAGCTCGAGTTGTTGAACAGGGTCTTGCCTAAGTTCTTCGCCACTGGCCATCGAGTACGTGGACTCTCGTGGCTTCCCTTCATTGCTAACAAGCCCGACTTTCACAGGTCCTCATCTTCTTCCAAATGACCAAAGTCATGGATATCATGGCGGACTTCCTCAAGTATACCGGTGTCAAGTTCTTGCGACTGGACGGTGGTACCAAGACCGAAGAACGTGCATCATTCGTGACACTTTTCAATGCGAAGGACTCTGAGTTCAAAGTATTCATTTTGAGTACAAGAGCTGGTGGTTTGGGTTTGAACTTGCAGACCGCTGATACAGTCATTATGTGCGTTTCGTCCTGCTATGTGCGGTTCGGATTTCGAAACTCATGATTTCCGTTCAGCTTTGACTCCGATTGGAATCCTCACGCCGATTTGCAAGCTCAAGATCGTGCCCATCGTATCGGTCAAACAAAAGCTGTGCTTATCCTTCGTTTCATTACCGAGAAGAGTGTCGAAGAAGCGATGTATTCGCGCGCGAGGTATAAACTGGACATTGACGACAAGGTCATCCAAGCCGGTCGTTTCGATAACAAGAGTACTCAGGAAGAACAAGAAGAGTTCTTGGTGAGTGACCTTTATCTCATCTCCTACATACTGTTCTAATCGCCTTTGCAGCGTTCCATCCTTGAAGCTGACCAGGAGGAAGAGAATGAGGAAGCGGGAGATATGAACGATGAGGAGCTCAACGCCATCATCGCTCGGTCGGAGGAAGAATCTGAGATATTCAGAAAGATGGACGCGGAGCGGGAGCGTAACACTCTCGAAACTTGGCGTGCAGCTGGGAATAGAGGCAAGCCTCCGCCACCCTTGGTTCAGCTGGAGGAACTACCCGAGTGTTATCAAGCGGATGAACCATTTGATGTCAAGGAGGGCTCGGAGGATGTTGTAGAGGGACGTGGGGCAAGAAAGAGGAACGTTGTGAGCTATAACGACGGATTGGATGATGATGCATGGGCCATGGTGCGTGGTTTTCGGCTTATCTTTTTCCTATGTCCGTGGCTTATATTGATGTACAACGTGGTTTCAGGCACTCGAGGATGGAGAAGACCTCGAGGAGGTGTCCCAGGCCAAGCGTGACAGGAAGGACCGACGCGCTGCGAATAAACTGCTGCGGGATGCGGAAGCTTCTGGACGAGGCACGCCCGTTTCTGAGGATTCTGTTCCGATCTCGAGCGGACGTGGACGCAAGAAGAAGGGCAAAGGGAAGAGTAGCGTGGAAGAGTCACCTGCCATCATTGGCGGAAAGAGGAAGCGCGGGATGAAGTCCATGTCTGTTACACCGAGCATCGCGGATGAGGATGAGGACGACGAAAGGGATCAGGTGCGTAGTTTCCACATTCCATCTTTCATACCAAAGCTAATGGTGTCAACCCAGAAACGCCGGAAGACAAAGGCCGGGGATGTAGCACCTGCCGTAAGGGAAAAGATGAAGAAGGCCTTCAACGAGTGTTATAAGGCCGTTCTCGCCTGTGAAGCTGAAGACGGCCGGAAACGGTGTGAGCTATTCAGAGAGGTCCCCGATCGAAGAGTGGGTCCTATTTTAGTCTTCCGATGATAAATGTTTTGCTGACCTCTCGTACCAGGATTATCCCGACTATTACACCCTCATTACACAACCGATAGCGCTGTCACATCTCCGGAAGCGAGCTCAGAGCAATTACTACAAGGACGTGAGCCAATACCGTGCTGATTGGCAATTGATGTTTAACAATGCCCGAACCTACAATCAAGAAGGCTCATGGGTGTACAACGACGCCGAGGAGATGGAAAAGGTCTTCAACGCCGCGTGGGATCGTGCCATTGTTGGGAGTGGGCTGCCTGGGGCACCTGTGGGAGGTGGGAATGGTAATGTTTCAGCCGCTGGTTCTTATGAATCAGCACTGACGCCAATGGACGACGAAGATGTTGTACGTCCGCACCTGCCTTTCAAGAGGGGCTCGGGCAGAAAGAATCAGGTCCTCAGCGATGAGGAGTATCTTACCCCTAGCGATGATGAATGATGGTTCCGATGAGGTTGTAGACGCTTTCGTTTCATTCTTTCTATTAACGTATCTGTGTCGGACTGTATATACTGTACTTATTGTCAAGTCTGTCTCGTTGTGTCTCGGTTAGCGACTGTAATATAAGAATGAATTAATGTTCATCGAGCTATCATTGTTGAAAGAAAGCTTAACAAAAGGTCGAGGGCAACGACGGGCAGCCAATCTCCGAGGATTTTAATCCATCCTTTGTCAGAACTGCTGACCGTAACTCATAAGCGCTTTACAGTCATCACGATCAGGCTTGTAATACTGCAGTGCCTTAAGAGGCTCGTAATGTCGAAGGAGTAACGCCTACTGCCATGATGCTCCGTGAAGGAAAAGGTGCTGAAGTACCCACCAGCTCCTTCTACTTGCTGTGTGACTTCATTCTTGGAGATCGATGGACTTGTGATCCATTTGGAGAGAAAAATGTGCTTTTTGTGCTTTTTGAAGGTGTAATGTTTGATTATCGGCTTCCCGGCCGTGAGGAACATGTACTTGGAAGTCCGAGCAGATATCGGGAATGAGCGCATTAGCCTTTGAGTGCCAGCACGGCTGAGTAACATATCCGTAGGTGAGCTGTTGAGATGGCCCTTGGCTTCCGCTTGGTGAGCCCATCATGATTTTCCGAATTTTCGTGCGTGAGTATAATTGGCACGTACTTGGGCTGTGGAGAAAGTTCCACATTCCGGCCCGTTTCTCACGTATCTTATTTACTCCTCCACCACCACCACTCCAACTCTACCTCACTTCTTCATGATATACGACCAGACGCCGCAGTACGAACATTTGGTTCATTTACCATACGCAAAAGAGCCCTGGAAAGGTCTCTATGTCTTTCAGCGTCTTCTCACGACCCTCCTCCTCGTGCCCTGCTGGTGTCTATACTATTTAGTTCTTCCCCGCTCCTATCGTCCAAGGCCCTCGTGGAATCTACGCCAAATCATCTATGTCAACTTCACCAGAAGGATATATCGTGTGACAGAGGTTGCTGGTGTACACTTTGGTACACGAGACCCAGATTCAGAACCTCGACAAAGCGAATTGAAGGAGACCAGATTTGAGTGGGCGCCATCCTTGGACCAGAGGTTAAGGAGAGGTGTGGTGGTGGATCCCCATGGAAAAGTGCCATTCAAACGAGTAGGAACCTTTGTGTGGCCAAAGGAACGGCCTGTTGAGGTCATGTCCCAAAAGAACGTCGAAGGTGAGTAACACACGACCCCTCGCACAGTGTAACGTAGTCAAATGATTATAGAAGCAGCAAAGGAGGATGCTGATATCCCAGTCGTTGGGATATTCATGCATGGCGGTGGCTACTGTCAAATGTCTGCCCATGAAAAGTCTAGGACGTCCAACATACCGAGGAGGCTGATGAAGGTGAGTAATACCCGATATCTCAGGTCATGCTCCTTGCTAATGATGCTTGTTCATTGTGAAGGACAAACTATTTTCGGAGATCTATGCCGTCGAGTACCGCCTGCTCCAGCACGCACCCATACCTGCAACCGTTATGGATGCGGCGACTGTATACGCTCATGTTGTCTCTCAATACTACTCCAGGTGCGTGCTACTCGGTAGCCACAAGGTCGTTCATTCACTCATTTCCCTGACAGTACTCCTCCACCCTCGCAAAAGCCGACTTTACGTTCTACTCCGAATGGTAGTAATCTCACGCTACCCATCTTCCAAGGATTGAAGAAGCGGTGCAAGATTATTCTCATTGGAGACAGTTCGGGCGGAAACCTGGTTCTGACTATGGCTCGCTGGCTTCGCGACGAAAAGCTACTACCAGAGCCCGACGGTCTTCTACTCTTTTCGCCCTCCTGTGATGCTTCGCATGCGTTCCCCGCTGACCCCTGTTTCTACGTCCCGCGCCCAAATGCTTCCACGGATTACCTTACGGACACTCCAGAGCCCCGAGCTCTCCTTCAACGTACTTTCCTTGGCTTTAAAGCATATGGTGGAAAGTGGGATGCTTGGATCGCGAAAGAAGAACCTACAGATAGGTATGTCCATTTTCATATTATTAGGTCGGTCTCCGCTTATGATGCGTCAAGGATGTCGTTATTCCGTCTAGGTTCAGCCGGTGCAGCCTCTGTCATCTCCCTCACGAAAGCCCTTGCACGTCCTGTAAGGGGAATGCTCCCGTTCGAAGCTTCCGCTTCTTCTTCGTCGCTGCCCTCCCTCACTCCGGCCGATCTGGAACATCGTTGCGCTCATCAAGATATCAAGGACAAAAAGAAGGCAGAGGAGAATGCTCGGTTGATGCGTGTCGTCCACTCGGAGTACGTCTCACCAGCGAGTCCAAAAGTTCTCAAGCGGTGGGGACACCCGGTAACATTGTACGACGGCGGAAAGCTCTGTGAATGTCGAGGTGATTTAGACGACGAGCATTTCGACTGCGGGCATGAGGATTTGCATGCCTACAGGAGGAAGCTGACGACTCAATCTGATCCTGCACTGCATGCGCACGGAATGCAGCGGGAGAGCGATATCGGGATAGTCAGGCGAAGCCCTCTGGGAAGAGGTTTCGCCACGGCAGACGGATATGAGTCGGATGCCGTGTCGATCAGCACGATGACCCCTGACGCTTCACCTATACCAGCGTATCACGTTCCTGCCATTGTTCAAATGGAGACTCTCAAGGAGGAGGACAGGAGTACGTCGCTTTTGAGAGAAAAGGAGCAGGATATTGCAGATGGAAACAAAGAACAGACGACTACCACCTCGGCGGACGTGACGGTACTTTCCTCCTCGATCGATGGTAATACGCATGCTAGGAAGGAGAGCAAGGCTTCGTCGAATGGCTCGTCGATTACCGCAGTGACTTCGCATCAACATATTCCGCCCAAGATCACGATAACGCCTTTCGACGGGGAGACCGAGGATTATACCACGCCGAAAAGACACCTTCGTACTCGTGCAGGTCAGGAACAGCAGGTTACTCAGAATCTTAATCCGTATACGCAGTACGTGCAGAGGTACCCCCAGTACAGGACTTTGTTCGAAGGGTTCCCGAAAACGCTTATTTTACTCGGTGATGCGGAAAGATTGACGATTGAGGTGGAGAACTTGGCTAAGGCGATGTCGAGGGATTTAGACGAGGAGGACCGGAAGATGGTAACCTTGAGGTGGGTGAAGGATGCGGTGCATGATCCCTTCATCATTCCTCCCGGGTGGTGGGACGAGAAGGAGAAGAGTGAGGTTTGGGAAGATGTAAAGGGGTGGATGAAGGAAGTCAAGACCGAGTAGACGAATTGCCGCTGGACTCATACGCATTACACACCCACCTGCATGGTTTCTTCTGTTGTTGTTCATGTCACTAGTATCTCCCAGAGGATTGTATCGATATCTGTAGTTTTATTTAATGGACGCTTGCCTATTATCAAACCACATTATAGAAGCAGGACTTGGTAACAAGGCGCTGAACGAGTTTCATGTCAGGCGTGGACATGTTCGGCAATTTCCGAGTACTTGCCCACGCTTCCGTAGCGTGTCACTGGCACTAAGTACTTCTGCTTCTTTCATCCTCGCGGCAACATGCAATCTCTTGATCCCGATTCCCATGCTCAAACCATTATCAATCGCAAGTTTGTTCTATGTGAAAACTTGGGAAGGTTGGGCTTTGCGGACCTCATACGACAATGCGACGGTTGTGGCCATTTCTTCGCCACCTGCTGCAGCCATTCCGACCGCGTATGCCACCATTGGCCACTCGTATTCACTGATGGTGCGTGTCTTGGAAATGGTAAAGAGGAGGCTCAGGCTGGGATTGGTATCGCGATGGGAAGTGTGGCGGAGGACAGGATGTCCGTACCATCCAGCGATCTGAACTGGGATACAGCGGCGGCTGAAAGAACAAGTCAAAGAGCGGAGCTGTTGGCTGCTTTGGAAGGAATCAATCGAGCTAGTAGTTTAACTGCAAGTTGCTACAAAGCGAAGTTGTCCTCGCTCCAACATCGCGGACCGCGGGACCCAGCGGACACAGACACCCGGTGTTGGATTATCACAACTGACTCGGAGTACGTGGTCAAGGGTATAACCGAATGGCTGTCTAAGTGGAAGGTGAGCTACCCAGGAAAGGAACTGCTCGGGTGATTTGTTGACTCAAGAGTCCCAGCGCAACGGATTCAGGAATGCTTCTGGGAACAAAGTCTCTAACCTCGACCTCTTCACTCTGCTCGATGAGACAATCAGCCAGCTCGAAGTAACAACGAATGAGCGCATCGGCTTCTGGCGCGTTCCCAGAGAGCTCAACACTATTGCGGACGATCTTGCCAAACGCGCCGCTCGAATGGACCGCATGCCATGAGGAAGAGAGGCTTTTCTTGGGGCTGGATTAGAGCCACAGTTTCAAACATTTTGCGTCGCTCATACTAAAGGTGTCATTGGATCCTGGACCAAACGGGATTCAGATCAGCACAATCGCCATATACAATTCATTCATATAATGATTTTACTGGACGATGTCGATGGCCAGGCGTCTCGTGTACTGCGTCACGCGTCATTGTTTATCTACAAAGTCTCAAATAAAATAGCTAGTATCACGTAGTCGCGAACATTTGAAATCAATACTGAACATGGCCTGAATACCGGGTTACTGGAGTAGATACGCATGTCGATGAACACACAAGTTGGGAAATATTAAGCTGATGTATCCGACTCAGCGCTTCCGTCCAATGCGCACGCCTCGAATCCTCCGGCACCGGAATTGCTTTGATTTCGCGACAGCCTCCTTGGAAGTCAAGAACGCGGCGAACAATGTGGCGAACAATGTTCACGACGCTCCAAGCGAAACGAGCATGCAGGTACTCTGTTCGCGCCGATTCTGGGATTGAAATAGGCCGACGATGGATTTGCTTGGGGAGATGTGGCGCCTTTATTACATGTAAGTAACATAAGTACCCTCGAAGGGGACGATGGCAAGGATTGGTTCGACAAGGCCTGAGTCGTACAAGGGTGCAAAGAGTATTATCACGCTTCTGGTGGAGTCTAAGAGGACACTGCTATTATGAGCTCGTTGCCGAATTCAATGGTGATTGGACTTTGGATATCATAGAACCTATCACCATTGGCACCGTTTGAAGACGGAGAAATATACCCATGAGAGAGCCTCATACAAAATTAGCGGGCACTCCTTGAGAGCCCATCCCAAATGAGAAATGTATGATACATTTGTGGCCATCCCTGATCTGCGCCTGGAAGAATACCTCCTCCTCATGATCATCATGAGGCTGGAACTGGGCCTCTCCGCTATCGTATTTCCGAGCTGTCGGTGTTATAGTGGCGAACCAGTGTTCAAGGGGTAGCAAGCAAGGCGGAGGGCCTGTGTGTAAGAGGCGGGTAGTCTGAGACCATAAGAATGTCTTCAACTGGGCACTCTGTGGGCTTAGGTACTGGAAATGCAAAAAAGCGCGGTGGAAGATCCATGCTAACACGGCCCCTTTCCAGTCGGAGTTTCGATGCCGAGTTTCCACGGCTAGACGGCAGCTTGTTCCCAACTTCCACCACTCTCGCCCCTTGGGCCTTGATGCGACCGTGGTTTCACCGAAGATGTTTCAGACATTCGAAGGTATCATACAGCATCTACTATGATGCAAGCTGACTGAGCTTCATTCCTATCGCAAGTACTCATAGATTACTATCACGCTGAGAGCACTCCATGTACGGTTCGACTATTGCCACGAGCGAGGAAGTTGTACCAAGGTACATTCTGGTCATAGTCCCTTTGAGCTCGGGAGGGGCAACTCACAGCACTTGAGGTGGCCGTCCGCCCGCCCTGAGTTGAGTTTGAACCCGAACCAACCTCTAGGGAGAATCTGGCACCTCCAGAGCGAACGAGCAGTTTCGGATCAGCCCAAGCGTCGGTTTCCTAGGCTGGCCCAGGACCACTGGATCCGCTCCTGTTTCCCTGATGAACTTTGCAATGATTGACAGATCCCGCTCGATGAACCGGTCGAGTCGTGCACCGTGTGCGGCCATTGATGCTTCTTGACGAATCTGGCCTATTGGCGAGCCGTGCAGAGCGGTGCAGCTCTCAAGTATCACCGCATAATCCTCCCTTCTTATCCTATCTTATCCTATCCTTTCCTTCTCCCATCTTCCAGTCCCTTTGTCATCGCACATGAGCTCTGTCGACCTCACTTTTGAGCGGTCCTTGTACATTGGCGGACAGATCACCGGAATCCTCTATGGTGCGTTTTGTCAGCTATACAGGGTGTACTTACTACTGATACAAGCAGTACTTCAGGAATCCACCTTGTACTTTTCGTGCTCTCTTGCCGCTTGATGAGCCGCCCGCCTTACAGTAGCAAGTCCGACTCGAGGTTCTATATATGTTTCTATTACGGAGTGTGCCTCCTCATACTCTGGACGGTCGCCCTGTCTTGTAATGCAATTTTCGGACAGTTCGCGTGGATTGATCACAGAGACGTCGAGGGAGGCCCCGCGGCTTACATCTCGGAACATATATCCGACCCCTACAACACTCTCGGTACGACAGCAGGAGTTGGAATGAATCTGTTGGCAGATGCTTTACTGGTATGTGATGACTTGCTGTGTGCGAACGTCGGCCTGTTTCATTCCAGTTCTCAGATTTATAGGTGTTCCGTTATCTGGCCCTCTTGGAAGATAATAGTTTTCCCTGTCATGATCTACCTCGGCATACTTTGTACGTCGCAAGTCCAGACCAACTTCACTCTAGGGAGCTGAACCTACCTTCCGACCCTCCAGCGATGTCCCTTCTTCTGATCTACGAGAGCGCACAACCTGGGGCAAACTTCTTCAAGGGCCATGCTGCATCTTTTGGTGTGCCATACATAGCGTTGACCATCAGCCTAAATATCATTGTAACGCTCTTGATTTGCGGTCGTTTGATTGCGGTCAAGAACAGTCTTCAAGACGCTCTAGGCCCGCATCACGCCAGGATGTACACCAGCGTTATCGCCATCATGGTTGAATCCGCGGCGCCTTTCACGATACTCGGCATTGTCTATGTTGTCGCCTATGCTCGACATAGCCCTACGTCCATTGCGTTTGTGCAGATCTGGGGTGACTTTTGCGTGAGTGGGGACTTTCACTTGAAATGGAACTCCATCTGACGCCACATTATTATGACAGGCACTCTCCCCCCAGCTCATCATTCTCCGCGTTGCCATGGGTCACGCCTGGTCGAAGGATACTTCTGAGCAGTTGGCGTCCACTCATATGTCGTTCGCTAGTAGCGAGACCACCATTCAAAATGTGCCACTACACAAGCACCCCGACCTGGAGGGTAGCTCGGTCTGAAGTTCGATTTTTTCGATGTATATCTACTTTTTGATCTCAGTATCCTATTATATTACTTATATCTAGTAGCCTTGTACTCTTACTATCAAACCATCCAAGTTCTGATCAGGACGTATCATGACGGCACGACCAGGATCGTACCAAAAAACGCTAGAAGACCCACAAGAGATAGTCTTCCGAACGTCCGGGTCTCGCCAGGAGACGGAACCATCCTACCTTCATTTTAGAGCCGTGAGTGCCTGTTGCTAGCCCACTCAGAGCTTTAGAAGTAGCAAGAGGGAAAATGAGCCCGTACAGTCGAAGACCGCTTGCTTAGCTTGGACCCACATGAACCCACAAATACGGCTGCTGCTGAAAATGTGGGACCCATCCATGCAGCGACTCCGCCCAGTTCCTCACTTGATTGATTGTTGTACGCGCAATAAATCGCAACACATTACATATTCGGGCTGACGGCCACACCGTAACACCCAGTTCAGAGCGTGTACTTGAACTCAGGCGCACGATCTCCCATCGCTCTGATCTCCTCCGGGCTCCTCTTGGTCCCTTGCTCCTCCTCTTCCCTAATTGTTGCAGCCTTCCGGTTATTGATGCGGTAGTAAATTGTTGCAACAATCGGCACAAGAACCAATCCAATCCCGATAAACATCAACTCAATTCCGTCTGAGATGATACACGTTAGGACCGGCAAACACTGAAAATCCAGTCCAGAGAAGGGATTACTCACGTCCTACAAGGAACCGCGGCTTGTCCTTGTCCCTGTAAACATTAGAAGCAATGGCGCCACTAAAGTTTCCAACGCCGATGTGGAACGCCATCCCGACCGCTCGCTTGTATTGGCCTGCTAGATTGTTTCCGAGCCTACACGTGCAGGATAGGAACGTCAATTCGAAGCGGGGAGCAAATGTAGGAGTTTTCATGAACGTACCAAGCGACAATGCCAGGGAAGCCTGCATAACTACCAGTGACGCAGAGGAATGTCCCAAAATACTTCGCACCAGGAGAAACATCCGAAATTTGGATTGTGAACCCGATAAGTGCTATTATGAGAGACGCATAGATGAAGGGTGAGCGTATTCGATGCTTGTCCGAGTAGTGGGCGAAAGTGTATAGCACGATAGCTGAGAAAAGAGCAGTATTGAGCCATTTACACGCTGACGGCGTCATGGGAGACCTACTGGCGACGATGTATGGCGGAACTGTCAGCAGATTGCTGATAGCGGGTGGGTGTCCGAAGCTGAAAAATTACGGGAGGTTAGATGCCAGGAGGAGGAAATCAGAGGACGGCCAACATACTTGGAAATGATTGTCCTAGAGCGAAAGGTTAGGGAGCTTCAATCTTAGAAGCTGTGGAAGTTGACAACGCACGGTAGGAACAACGTGATCCCGTACACTTCAAGTAGTAGGTGAGAAACATGCGTTCGCGGTATTCAGGGGACGAGTACAGCTCACACGGGCCGATGAGGGACATGTAGATCAATACATGAACGTAGAGCTGTGAGTTCGTGTCAAAAGTCGTCGAACAAGGCCTGATATCCACCTGATATCCACTGACCTGCCAATCAGTGAACGCTTGTGTGATATACTTGACTGAGAAGCGCTCTTCCTCTCCGACGCTTGAGTTGTCGTATTCTGTCGAAGACTTCTTGAGGATGCCTGTGTCTCAAACGAACGAAATACCTACTCTTTTTCCAGATAACAAACGCTCGTTCGTCAGGTGTGAGGAACGACGCCGTATCCGGAAAGTCCACCAAAACTAATTTGGGTCAGTGAGAACACAAGGGGAAGATACTGTGAGTAATTTACCAAGGAAGGCAAGAAGCCCAACAGCCACAGTCGCTATACCCTCTAGGATCTAAGAACATGGTTACAATCAGCCACAACGAGCAGAGCGGGATGTTCGGAAAATTTTCACGAACAAAGATCCAGGACCAACCCAAAAGGCCTTGTGTTCCACTCATGAACGAGATACCAAAAGCGAGTAAGCCAGAAAATGCTCCCGCCAAAGTTGCAGCTCCAAAGAAGAGGCCGATTCGGAACTGTAACATGTGCCGCGGGTACCAGAGGGTCAAACTGAAATAGGGATGCACGTCATCAGAAATTGTGAACCAGACTCAAAGCAAAGGGTGCTAGACGTACTAGTACACCACACCCGGGAAGAGACCTGCCTCCCCTATGCCTAGCAGTACACGACACACAACGAGTTGAGGATAGCTTCGCGAGAACGATAAGCAAATTGGACGCGGCAAGGAAATGACATACGTACTTCTTGACCAGGCCCATCAATGTCCTTTCTACATGTCACAGTTGATACTAAGATGGGAATGACATCGGTACTCACATAATGACACCCCATAAGACCTGTCGCCCCGCGTTAAGGACAGAAGTAACGCATGGGAACGGACGGAAAACGTACCGTTATTCCTGGAAGCCAACTGGAGCAAGAGTGGGATGCGGTGAGCGAATCGAGGATGGCGTGCTCACTGCTCCCACGTCAAATCAGACTCACATTCGCGGTCGGAACTTCTTCAAAACTAAACTGGGAGCCGTACAGAGGCGAAAAAGGTCGATGAGCATTGCGCCGCCCGCCGAGAAAGCATTCAAATGTCGAACGTACTTTGCAGGGCATTCGAAGATGCAGTAGGGCTGAACATATTGCTTCAGAACAATTTCCCAATCTCGAAGGATTGCGCTTACGATAAAGTACATCGTCTGCGGTGAGCAAGTCAGGATCACTGGAGAACGAAACACGGCTAGTTCACGCACCAAAGCGATGTTGTACTGATTCCCAACCAACCCAAGCTCCGTTACCAGTCCTTGGAGCCGAGCATTACCTATGACTTGGAGGTCAAAAATGGTCGACATCTCTCATCCCCAGTAAACGCACCAATGTTTCCTATAAAAAACCACCATATATTTAGCTTTAAAGAACCAGTAAAAGGTTCATGGCTCACCTCTGTCTAAGAAGGACATGAGATACATTAAGCAGAGAATCGGCATGAGTCTTCGATCAATCTTCCTCCAAAGCTTTGCTTCTTGTTCTTCGGTAAGTTTGGGTGGTGGCGAAACAGAGCTTGATACGCTGTCACGAGTTTCGAGCTTTGCGTCTTGCTCCTTCTCCTCGATAGATGCCGGTTTGGGAGACATCCTGTAGATATGATGAGGGTGAAATGACAAGGGGGGGAAAACGAAAGACCGCGTCGTTTCGGTTAGGTTTCGGTCCGAGAGAAACGGCAAGCCATCCAGATAGGACCGACTTGAGGGTGGATGAGAATAGACGAGAACCCATGATCCTAGTTTGATGGTAAGTATTCAATCTTGATTCAATTCCCTTCATGCCAAAGTCACCGTAAGCGGGGGGTTGAGTGATTGACCAGGGAAGAGCTAGGACCAAAGACGAGAGAGACAAGCAGTAATGGACTGTGCTAACCTAGAATCACCCTAAATTGCCCTATTTAAGTCGCAGCGCATCGAAGACGTGGACACTGGAGTAGTAAGAACGGGCGCTAATGGGACAGTGAGAACGGTGCGCTTATGATCAGCAGCCCGCGTGATCCGGCAAAAGGCCCGGTCCGACCGAGGACTCCGACTCGTCTCGTCTTATTTTTAACTTTCCTTCAAGCACGGCCTTAGGTTGAAGATGGATCCTTACCACTTACCAGTCAAGCAAACGAAGACTTGCACGTGAGAACTAGAAATTGGAATTCAGGAAGACTCAAGTGAACTCTCAGGGCCTGTCTGGACGGCAAGTTTCATCTGCCGCCTACTAGCGCCGCACGTCAGACCCGTCACCGGTCACCCATCACTTCCAACATCTTCCTCTAGCTTTCTCTCCTTCATTGCACTCGTCAGAACTATACCCGGCCTCGTCGCGTTGATCCTCCTCATCCTCAGAGAATACGTACTGGCGTGGCCTTATTTCTCCTTGTCTTTCGCCTGAGGCCTCCCTTCAAACACCTTCTCAACCCACTGAAAACCTCCTCAACCCCCTCAACCCCCTCAAAGCCCCCCCCCCCTCCATTCTCTCTGCAACCTCCTTCCTCCTCAGCCTCGCCTCGATATTCCCAAAACTCTCAATCCTATCCAACTCAACACCTCCGTCAAATCCCGCTCATAATGTCACTCGACGTATACCCCCAATATGCTAATCGTCGTCGTCCACTCCTCCTCATTAGACGCAACTGGAGATGATCCAGTTGGTCAGGTAGTGAAGTCGAGCTGGGTTGAGAAGACGAAATTTGTTGTAGAGCTGTTCAGGCAGCGGCGGTATTTTGGACGGTATCCATTACATTGTTCGAGTGTCGCGGTGGAGGATACAGGGCCTACCCTCGCCATCGAGTTGGTTGCCTGAAGCAGGACCGGAGGTGAATTTGAAACCTGAGTTGGTGGCGACAGACGGGGCTCAAGCTTTGTAAACTACCGTGAATAGTATCGCGAGTCTCAACAACCTCATCGCTTCCGAGTCTAACACGGAGTCCTTCGTTTACTGTGGACGGTGAAAAGGGCGCCCTGATGCTCTCGCGGTGCTGGAGGAGGGAATAGAAGTCTCACCAGACGTCGACGTGGAAGCAGCGGAAGTTGATGAAGGAACCTGGGATTATAAACAAACGAACGCTACGATAACCAAAGATTCAATGAGATGGTCCCTCACAACTCCTCCTACGCCACAGTACCCGTATTTGAGACCTATTTCGGGAGCTTGTACCCACCCCTCCAAAGCTTCTGGAATGTTCCCGAGGTATCATACTTCTTCCGAATCGTCCGCATTCTATTCAAATCCTGGGGCAGGACTGAACGTTCGTACACGCGCTGGTCCTCGTTCGCGTAGTTGAGATAGATGAAGTCATTCAGTATACCGCGCCTACGAGCCTCTTCTTCACCCCAAGTGCCAAGGGCGTTGGTAGCGTTTCTCATAACGACTTCGTCCGCAGGGTCCGTCCAAGTGATCAGGATGAGAATGCCTAAGGTTGAATAGATCGTTGGTCATTAGAACGATGGGGGCAAAAGGTAATCCGGGGGACTCACAGACGAGATCATCGTTGGACTGTTTCAGAGTATTGTAGACTGGGGTGCCAGCCGCTGCTTCGATGTAGCTCTTTTGGAACGATTGGACACTCAAAGTCGTCGTGAGACCCTGCCGGTCCTTCAAAGGCTCAAATATCTTGTCTCCCATGGCGTGCAAATCCACAAAGAAATCCGTCGTGACTTTCGTGGTGAATGTGAACCAATGAGTCCGGGCGGTAGACGCGAGCGCGGCAGCGATTACTTCGTCAACGACATCATGAGTGCTGCCCACTTTCTCGGAGTGCACGATAGCTGTAGTAGACGACATGTTGGACAAAGGAACTGCATCGAGATTGGTTTGAACGGACAGGGCGATATCCGCCCCGTCGGCGTAGTTGAGAACAACGGACTTGAAGTCTTTCCTGTTCTGCTCATCGTGAACGTAATCCGCAAAGTTTGTGAGAAGTTCCAATTCCGTAGAGTCGGTCAAGGGGTAAACCGACACCTCTCCCCATATCGCAGGAGAAGAATAAGTGTGCATGTCGAACCGGGTGACGATGCCAAAGTTTGAACCAGCGAGCTTCAGAGCCCAGAACAAATCCGAGTTCGTTGCGCTGTTCGCGTTGACAATGCGCCCGTCTGCAAGCACGACCTCGTAGTTGAACACGTTGTCTGCACCAAAACCTTTGTCAACCGACGCAAAGGCTATACCACCTGTGTATAAGGATTAGAGTGTGAACATTGAAAACGAGTACGCCGGCACGACAGTCTTACCTCCCAAAAGGAAACCACCGACGCCGACAGCGTTGATTCTTGCGCCCGTAGTCGACACGTTAAGTGGGGCCATTGCCGCGTACACTTCTGTCCACTGCGAGCCGGGTCCCAACTTGACTGTCTGGTTCTCAACCGAGATGTCGATCTGGTTCATCTCTCTGAGATCGATGACGAATCCTCCGTCCATGTTTGATGAGCCCTTCCACGACATGTGGCCACCAGAGGCGACGGCAAAGGGACACTGGCTAGCCTTCGCGATCTTCACGATACTCGAAACATCAGAGGCAGAGCTTGGTCGGACCGTGCAATTGGGGAATAGCTCCTGCTGTTGGAGGGAATAATACATCGCATGACGAGCATCGTATTCGGGGGTACCGCGTCCAAAGACCTTGAATGATAGCTGAGCGCGGAGAGCATCGCACTACACGACTCCATGTCAGCGACTGAGGGTATTTCGAGTTATTCAATACTTACACATTTAGACCCCACGACGGAGTCAGGTTGATCTTGGGCTGACACCCCGAGGTATAAAGGCACCAGGAGCAGCAGAAGTCTGACCGGGGACATCATCCTGGAGGAGGAGAAAGTTGGATACATTTTGAAGCTGTCGCCACCCTTAAGTAGTTGAACAGAAAAACTCACCCTGCAGATATACTAGCTATAGTTTGGTTGCCTGACTGTTGCCGAGAAGTAATGCGACCAAGAATTGCTGGTAGTGCGCCCTGGGCCTGTTTCACGACAAAATACATGAACCATACTCTGCGGTGGAGCAGTGCAATGAGATGATGAAGCGGAAACTCTAATAGAACTATGTGGTAGTCTAGTGGCATCTTTCTACATGTGTACACCTAAGGCCAAACATGGCTAACGTGTGGCTATGCCCTGGGCGCTACCCTACTACAGCCGCGGCGGTTTGCTAGATTGTGCAGCCCGGGCTATAACTAGGAGGACCGGAAACCTTGATGCGGGCTGTGATGGATTCGGACTCCCGCACCTTCGCGGGTCGAACCAACGGGACTGCAGGGACATGTTACTCACCGCATGCGTACGAGATTGTGTCCTAGTACTAACATCCTGTTTTAAAGGGATGTTGACTAGTGTAAGTTTAAAATGGGTTCTGTACCTTTAATCCGGCCTTGAACTCCCCTTGATAAAACATTCGGGATTGGTAAATTTATTTGAGTTCTCAATGTCTATGTATACACTTTGAGAGGATACAAAGAAATACCCTCCCCGGCCGTGTTTTTTGGGTGTAAACTTCGCAAAACTTGTGTCACTACGGAGAAATACTATGGGAAGCACGACTCCGAGGCCGCCCTTGGAAATTTTTGAAACACTGGGTCGGCGATAGGAGCTCCTCTGAAGTGGTTCCTCTTGTGATTCTGACACAGAGGAAGTCCTCATCTGCTGCCGCAACAGGTCACCGGTTGTGAGTAAGAATTCAACCCCAAAATAACAGTACAAGGCACTTGAACACATACAGACTAGACTACGGCTCAGAGCAAGACTCCGGAGGAATGTGCAATGATAGACATCGGTACGTTTACACATCAGACTCGGCGACATACGGACGCTTTGGAGATTTCGTACTTGAAATCAGTCGTCAACATCAATGTAGCTCGGGACTGAATTACAGGAACACCGACCTGGCTGTCGATACGAGTATCTGTTGTCGTCTGTTTGGAGATGTGAACTAGATGAACTGGAACAGTTGAACCGGTACCCCTTGAGGAGCTCAGATCAGACACCACTGTCAATCCATAGCTGTTTTTGTCGCGGGTACCGGGATGGGTACTGTTGGCCCAGTTCGTCGTATGTATGTCGGCTCTGGTTTGCCTTGCATTGATATTCAACAATAATGCGTTGCAGTATCTGGTAATTTGAGTCTACGTCCCAGGTCAATTATGATTAGTCGAGTTTTGGGCTTACAGGCTCGAAATGAATCTGCCGCTACAGCCTAACGGGAGAGAATATTAGGGTCTCGATCTGAGAATACCATACCATGCAAGGAAGTTTTAGCAGAACTCGTGCATCAAGATGATTTATGCAAAGTTCAACAAGTACACCACGAAGACTGAAATGAGTGATAGGACCAAGGAAACGCCGGAGAAAAGTGACACTTGCCCACAAGTTTGAACACGATCGAATCGCACGGGAAGTTCTTCCGATATGTGTCTGGGGAGCGAGACGAAGACGGTGGCAGAACCAGGAGAAGCACACACTGACAGACTTGAATCATTATTGATTGGTTTGGAGATTCGTAGACCTGGTTTTCACTTCGGGGGAGGAGAGACTGAAATGTGGAGCGTGTTGGTTGATGAATCGATGACGGTCCGAGGTTATCAGGCTGTGCATGTGAGCGCTTGAGCGCTTGTTAGATGCGAGTCTTTAATTTTGGACACTAGCGACGCACGTTCTCGACAATCTCTGCCATCATTTTCAGTGGGGTCTACTCATTACCTACACCCCAATAAACCCTATCGTCCTATGTCGAGATAGGATGTGAGATTTGCGAAGGCTCTAAACTGAAGAATCTTGGGCCTCGATAGACAGAGGTAAGTCATTCGTTGTACTGCTACGACCTACATCAACACTGAGCTGTCCCACCGATGGGCCCCGGCATAGACATTAGCTAGACGACTCTTTTCTGATGCAACTAGGTCTTAGGGCTGGTAAGCGTTTATATGTATTCAGAAATCACCATAAGATTCCCCTCGCGAACCAATAAACCAAAAATACATCGTGACCCGAGATCGAGCAAAGCATAGTATACAGCTACACAGTTCCATTCCATAAAAACGGGTGGTCGTCTAAGTGAGTAAAATAATATGTAGAGCAGGGCGAAGAATGCGAGCGTATGGATGGTCATGTCACTTTCGTTGGTAGATCTTGACGGATTTGACTTCCCAATCTATTGGTTGTTGTCGGTGAGGAAATGGGAAACTCTGGAAGATCAAGAACTCGACTCACAAGCTTCGGACATGCCTCCACCGTTATTCCGGACATACTCTTCGCAAGTCGCAAACCCAGTTCGTTGAGCGCAGCTCTGTTCCTGACCAGGAACTCCAGCGTTGTTCCACACGCCTCCTGCCCAATCACCGCTGTTCAAAGTTAGACCCAATCTCTCGATAAGCGCATAGCACAGTGTGTTTGACTCACCACAACGTGTTGGTAAAAATAGCAGCCTGATTATTGAAATACCTATCCGGACTACAACTCCCCGCATCCCACCTCGCCATCGGCGTCCCCCACGTCGACGGCAACGGCGCCTCATTCTCAATATCCTGCGGAATCGACCCACGAGGGAAAAACCACACAGCGATCCCATCGCTATCGATCAACCCAGCGTAAACTCCACCTTTATTCCGATTGAAGGGAGCACCGTAGGTGTTATCCGTCGTGGCACGTACACCGCAACCTTCGTTTCCGGCTCCACCGCCGACAGCACAGGTTAGTTTGGTGATGACGGTTCCGGAGATGCCGAGGGTGGAGGAGGAGGAGGAGGAGAGGGAGCAGCCGGCGTCGGTGTGGAGAGTTGCTTGGTTGGCGGAGTAGTCGTGAACACCTTCGAAGATGTCGAATTCACCGTCGAAGGGCCAGGCGGGGCCATTTGTCCAGAACGCGCTAGAAGGAAGGTGATGAGTTCGTTGGTGTTTGGGTGGAGATGTCGGGGAATTAGGACTCACGGCCAAGTACCACAACCGGTGGGAACGTGAAGTGAGTCCATGATCCAGAGACCTTTGTCGATCTCGAGTTGAGTTTGGATTCGAACGCTTCTTCTGTTTCCGGAGACTTGTGGGGTAGTTTCAACTCGCATTATGGCGTTACCGGCAGAGTTGATTTCGAGAAGACCGTTCGCACGCTGAGAAGAGATGAGTTTGTAATTCTTGTTCTGGGTTGAATTAGGCAAGGACGCACTGCGGTAGCTTCATCGACGTAGTTGACAATACCGTTCGTAGGGTCTCCAAAGGTCCAAAAGTTCCAGCCATTGAAGAAGTTACTGCCCGACTGTTTGACGAATGTAAGTATAATGGTCGAAAGTAAGTTTCGTAGGACATACATGAGAGTCGACGATCTTGAATGGCGAATTGTTATTAACTGGAGTTGCTGTTGGAACTTGTGCGCTCGTCGACGTCGATGTCGACGTTGTAGTCTGAGCGCCGCCACCACCACCTCCTCCGCCTGTAGACGTGGGACGATCACCAAACGACGTAGACGATTTCGAATCAGTACGGTTCCCTCCATTTCCACCAGACATCATGGTCGTACCGCTCCCATTCGAGTTCCCATTCCCATTGCCCATGTTACCGCCCGCACCGCTGCTACCACCACCACTATTGCTTCCTCCAAGTCTGGCTCCTCCGGATTTACAGTAGACGACTGGATTCCCTAGAACGGATTGTTCCTCTCTGCTCGACAATAGTCTTAACCCGCCACCTGTACCCGTCGGGCCCGAGGACTTTGGTGTCGAGACCAGCACGGCACCGAAAGCTACTCGGAGATCGTCAGCGAGGCCCTTGGAATGTCGCGTTGCGAATCTATGAGCTTTGTGTACTGTTCGTGAAAGGACGTTGCCCTCTCTCTTGCCTCCTCTGACTTCGATACCTGCAGACACGTGCAGTGTCAAAGAAGCTTCGAGAAGAAGAAGGAGGTGGAGAGGGAGTGAATGAATGAGTTTCATGATAGTGTTCGTTAAGGGATCGACTTGGGAGAGACCTCGCTGAGGGGATTTATAGGACGTCCGAGATGACGGGGAGGTGAAGGTCGTAAGCGAGTCGTAGGTAACGATTGACCAAGGATTGCCGAGTCAACTGCAACGAGGACGCCGTCAGTAATTGAATGAGCCAAGTGGACACAAGGGCAACTTGGCGGAGTGAAAGGTGGCGTCGAAAGCTGTTGAAAAGCCTCAACGATTGGAGGAGAGGGGAACAAATAAGAGACGGCGAAGAAATCCCTGAGAAAAAAAGGAAGAGAGGTTTGGAGAAAGAAAGAAGGGTGAGTATATATACCATCGGGGAAACGAACTCCATCCACCGGACCTTATGGAATAGTTACCATGTGTAAGTGATATTCGGCATCTCCATTGAATCCAGAACTGAGAAAAACATGCAGTAGCCGCGATGCGTCTTCCCCGGAGGATTGGACTCATTTTGCATGTTACAGGTCAAAGAGACATGTCGGGAGGCAACAAGAAGTTGGGAAATGAAAATTCCTGTGCAAAAGGCTCTTGTGGTCTTAAATGCCTCGTGGCGAACGACCGCAAAAGTAATGTGGCTCAATTCGACATGTATATTAGGACATGAATGACAATCTACATATACAAGTATAGACCAAGATTTGCAGTGTAGAATTAGGAGGAAACTCGAGGTAGCTTGGGACTTGCAAGTCGCAGCAGGCCCCAGGGTGGCCCGATAAGCCGGAAAACCTGCGGAAAATGAGGCACAAGCGAGGATCTACAGGGAAGTCCGTGATCGGTGAGTATCTCGCTACCTGCACTTGTCCCCGAGTCTTCCAGAGCGCAGAGCATTCTAAGGCTTTTCGCCATCTCATCCACTGTCAGTTCCCCCATTGCTATCTCTCTCCAATCTGACGCATTTCCTCCAATGGACGGCGTGTTCTTCACCACTTTTCCGTTTTGAAGAGCCAAAAGGATGGTTGGTGAGAGCACGTTCGCGTCGACACTTTTGGAATCTGCATTTATATGAGCTAGAAGTAGAAGAGCTCCAGGGACCGGTGGCGAGGTGCGTGGATGGAAAAGAGAAGTTGTAAAAAGAGCTTTTGAATCCTCAAACCCTCGAATGAGTCGGTCGAAATGTCCGACTCTCATGATCGCCGAAATCCCGGTGAAAACATGATCACGTGTCAAATCCATCCATTTTCCCCTCCCTCCGAGTCCCTGAACCTCTTCCAACTTATCCCAACTTTGTTCTGCTTCTGCACTCGACGAAAATCACCATGTCTTTCCTTCGCCGATTCATGTCCACTGCCAGCACTGCTGCTAAAAAGTACGTCTCTCCTAGTCGTCTGTGTTTCTATTCACTGACCAAACCAATTCAACAGTGCTAATGTCTTCGTGAGTTCGGAATTCCACATGTCGGAGAGCTTTCCTCCCTAAAGACCTGTTCAGTTTGACGTTGCTATTGATTCCAAACCTGCTGGACGGATGGTGTTCAAGTTGTACGACGACGCCGTACCGAAAACCACCAAAAACTTCCGAGAGCTCGCGACGGGCCAACACGGATTCGGATATGCTGGAAGTGGTTTCCACCGTATAATTCCTAACGTGCGCACTTGCTCCCTTTGCTCCCTTTTGGACTGTTCAGTTGACTCTGGTTTAGTTCATGGTACAAGGAGGTGACTTTACTCGCGGTAACGGGACTGGTGGAAAGTCAATCTATGGAGAAAAGTTCCCTGGTGCGTTGTTAATGTCCATTGCTACTGTGTCGTGTTATCTGACACACACACACTCTCTCTCATATAGATGAAAACTTCGCCTACAAGCATACGAAGCCCGGCCTTTTGTCTATGGCAAACGCGGGTAAGAACACCAACGGGTCACAGGTGAGATACCCTCATATCGTTTCTTGGTGAAATCAACTCCTCAACATTCCCCGTGCCTTCTAGTTCTTCATTACCACCGTCGTAACACCTTGGGTATGCCTTCCTCCCGCGTTTTCCCTGCCAAGTTTGCTGACTGGTTAACAATCTAGCTGGATGGAAAGCACGTCGTGTTCGGTGAAGTCGTGGAGGGTTTGGATGTTCTGAAGACCATTGAAAGTCAAGGTTCTATGAGCGGTACACCTTCACGCAAAGTTCACATCACCTCGTCAGGGGTTGTCGAGTCTGATTAGAAGGCTGGAGAGTCCTGTTCTCCCTTGCCTATTCACGTATCTACCTATTCACCTACGGACGTAACATCTAACATCTGACTCCTCAATTATACAACGAGGATATAATTCCGTTCATACCGTGTTGACCGGCCTTTTTGCGAGGTTTCCCTCCCCAGTCAAATTTTGAGCGAGTCAGCGTGCTTTGTCACCCTGTTAAGACGCGTCCGTGGCGGTGTCGCGACTTAGTCAAGCGCGCGCTTACGTGTCTCGAGGCTGACTCAAGAAACTGCCACATCCAATTCTTGTTCCGCTCTCAGTTCTCCTGGAATTTGCTAGAACAAGCTCGAACCGTCGACGCGCGTCTCGTATTGTACGCGCGTACATTGGAACTCTGACTCATCCGTCTTGAAGATCGTGTATAAAAGCAAAGATGGATTGGCTCAGGAATCGTTATCAATATCTTTTGCATTATTTCGAGCTCGACTACAACCACCACAACGACCGCTATGCTGTCTACCCTTCGTAACCAACACCAGCACCAGTACTACCCTTCCCCTTACCCTTACCACACCGCAGGGCTCGGCGGGAGCCCTCTCACTCCTCGAGAGAGGTATCTAGCTTCTTTGGCCGAAGTCGAAGCTGCTCAAGCCGATTTGATTGCCGCCGAGGCGGAGAAGGAACGAGAGGAAGAAGAAGAAGAGGAACTCTTACTTCGTAGGAGGCTACGCGAGATCGAGGCTCACCGACACCGTCGTCCGCGATACGAGTACCCGTCTGCGTCCGCGTCTTTGTATCACCACCATCACGACCGTTACTCATCAGCTTCAGAGGACCGATTGACGCTTTTGCGTCGCGAACTGGAGGAAGAGGAGCTGAGAGCTGCAAGGACACAACACCGTGTACACTCGGCCCGGGAGCGAGAGCGAGAGTTGTTGCTGAGGAGGGAAGCTGAACGGATTGCGTTGTTGAGGCAGCAAGAGGAGAATCGACTCGAGTTGGCTCGTAGACAGAGGGAACAGGAGGAACGAAGGCTTTTGGAGCTTCGGAGGAGGAATTCGAGAGCTGCTAGGTTTGTTGACGAGGCGTCGATTCCGAAGGTATGTTGTGTGGTCGATCTTGTTTTCGCTCTCGTTCTGATTTTCCACTTGAAGGTCTCGCAGGCTTGTCCACGACGTAATGTGACGAACGATCATAAACGTTCGCCTACGTTCGACCTTGAATCCCTGATTGCTCAGGTTTCGTGCTCCCAGAAGGCTCAGGCTGTAAGTCCCCACGCGCCTTTCCGTTCCCTTTATCGACCTGACATTTGCCGTTCACAGAGGGTAACACCACCGAAGGCTGCAGTTTCCAGACCCAATCCCGACGAGTTTTTGCGTGCTTTGTTTGGCGGTCAAGAAGAGCAAAGTCAGCAAAGTCGACCAGCTACGCAACCCTCCCCAGCAAAGCCAGCTAGAGAGGAGGCTTCGGTTGCTACTCCGGAGGACTTCCTCACGCTTCTACTCGGTGGAGTTGAGAAACCGACACAGAAAGCAAGCACTGGGCTCGTTGCGGGTTCTGCATCGTTGAAGACGGATACGGTGAAGGCTCACCAGGCTCCAGAGGACCCGCGAGACTTCTTACGCGTGTTTTTGGGTGGGCGAATTCCCGTAGCCGAGAAACAGGTCAACAAGAAAGCGGCTGAGCCGTCGAGACAACCCAGTGGTTCGATCCAACAGGTAAGTTGTTCAATCGTACAACTTGTTCAACTTGATACTGACTGGAGATTCCAATAGACAAAGCCTGGTGAACCAACTCCCAAACGCCCTTCATCGCCCACGACGTCGCTGAAGGAGCAACTGGAAGCTCGACTGGGAAACGACGAGGCTGTTGAGATCAAGGACACTATTCAGGCGATTGTAGCTTCGCTAGCAGATGCGGCCAGCCGCGAAACTCAGGCTCCCTCGTCTGCTCCCGCGTCGATGCTCAGTGCTGGCCCCTCGACTTCCACTTCTTCCTCTAGCAATGTGAAGGTACCAGAACGCCCCTCTTCGCCGTCCACCACAGTGAAGGAACAACTTCATGCAAGGCTCGGAGGTGACGAGGCTGTCGAGATTCGCGATACTATCCAGGCTATTCTGGCTTCACTAGCGGATGCTGCCCGGTACGAAGCTCAGGCTCCATCTGCTCCCACCAAGTCAGGTTCCGCATCTACTCCCGCTCCTGCCTCAAGCTCGAGTGGCAAGGGCAAGAAGAGGGCAGACTCTACACCCCCCGCCGCCACCCCATCTTCTGAACCCACCTCGAACGACGTTCTCAAATCAATGAACACGGTCGACAACATCGCCGCCGCCTTCAGCGCTCTCCAACAAGATTTCGTCTTCCCCAGCCGACTCGATTTCACCCCTACCTCATCGGCTGCTTCGTCCCCGGTCTCGTCTGATACGGAGAGTTCGGCAGGGACGATTGGGAAGTTGGCGTATACGTCGAGGAATCATCCTGTGAGGTATTATGAGCAAGGGTTGACAGGTTTGTTGAGTCAGTTGGATGGGGTTGAGAGTTTTGGGAATGGGGAGGTGAGGATGAGGAGGAAGGAGGTTGTTGCGAGGGTGGAAGGGGCTTTGGATGAGTTGGAGAGGGAGGTTGAGGGGAGGTGGAAGGTTAGGGTTGCGAGTGAGAGGAAGGAGGCGGTTTCGGAGCGCGCATCTTTGACTCGAGACGCAGCAGCGGCCATAGTGGAGGACTCTATCGAGATAGCTGCACCACCGGCTGATGAGGAATCTCTGGCTAGTACTTCTGTCGAAGTGTCGGACACCAAGGAGGAACCCGCTGAATATCATAAATCGCCATCAGTGGAAGTAGAGACCACGCCGGTTCCGGAAAACACGGAAAACACGCACTCTGAGTTCAAGCTTCATCAAGAACCTGAACTTGAGGCGCAGGCGTCTATCTTGCTTGCGGATCGTGAGACCGCTGAGCGTTCTGGGGACTCTCATGTCGAAGCCGTTACGGAAACGCATGGTGCCACCTCACCTGCTTCGGAATCGGGAACGATGGAGGATCCTCATGCCGTGGCCGAGGAGCAATCGTCCGTGGGCGTGGACCCTGTCTTGCAGGAACAGGCTCAGGATTCTACACCGACATACGGATTTTATTTACCATCACAATCAATCTTGACAACCATCGAGGACACTACGAACCCATCTACACAGTATCCTCCTTCCACGGCCCCCTCGACCACATCCTCCGCGGCCGCATCGGTAGCGACTATTCGACCGTACGATGTTGATGTTGAGACTGCTTCTACGTCCTCTGAGGAGGAGGATGAGAAGCTTCAACGCGACGAGGTTGAGTCTGATTCGGATGGCTTTCTTTTATCAGAGAAGGTTCCTGAAGAGGATGCTGGGAAGAAGAGAAAATTAGAGGAAGACGTTGGAAGTGACTGGTCTGAAGTGGAGGCATGAACGGTGTGGCACCCTTTGTATTGTAGATTCGTCATAGTTATCTAATGGACGGACTTGTGCTGTATATATGGTTTGAATCTGCATCTTTGTACATCCTTTGATACTTAACAATAGTTATTATAATTCGTATTAAAAAAAATTGTGTGTCGTAGCAAAACTCATATGTAAAAACGGACGACGTGAGCCGGAATACTGGTGTCGCTAAGAGGTTTAAGAGATCAATCTGCTGAATGCAAGCCACCGTCCTGCTAAATGCGAGCGCCCACTCTCCTAACTGCAAGCCACCATTCTGGTAGATTCAAGCGCCCATTCTCATTAGCGCCCGCTAGGCCTACTCCTTAACGTTCAACGTTCAACTCCGATCCGCGGCGAATGCGTCACACCAGCAAAGAGGAACTTATGACGAGAACTCAAGTACTCAAGAACTGTGGTAGTCGGCGTTTGAATCTCGCACCTTATGGTAGTATACGTATGTATGGCTGCGCGGGAAGTATCATGCATCATGACTCTCATGAACTCCGACAATTCGAGATACTTGTGTTTGGTGAGGTACAGTCTCAGGTCTTACCGGACCAATACTACCTACACAAATGACCATCTCCCCGCCTTTGCTGTGTCACGGCCGTACGCTCTCGCTTCTGTTCATGATGGGGGTCCTGTTGAGTTCTGTCTAGTACTACCGGTTGATATCCTCGGTCTTGGTCAGATGCAGAGTGAACGTTAGTACGTCCCAAACAATAACTCGTCCTGACCTGGTGTTTCTAGGAACATTTTGATGGAAAAGTATCTATCAGGCCGGTTTGCTGCTTCTATTGTCGAATTCGGTGAGCTTTTTGGTCTCCCTTGATTCTCTCCATTGGTTAATTTCCGGGTTCCCTCTGCATCTGGCCATATCGCCCTCTAGTTTGATGTAACACCGAACTGAATGGCAGAGTGTTCATGGCACCAACTACAGATGTATCTGGCTCCTACATTGTTCGATATTGAGTCGAAACTCAAACAGGAATTCTGATTGAAAGTTCTAGTTGGATGAGAAACGACTCACTAGTTCAATCAACCACCTGGGTTTCTCTTTCAATCACCCATACACAAAATCGAGTGGATGTTCCGTTTCACATCCATTTCCGAAAGCACTGTCACAAAAACCCAGCAAACCTCTTAAAAGCCGTCGACTTCAGAAACTTACGAACGCTTGCTTCGCGACATACCCGCTGTCATGACCGTGGATCTTGATTTCCCTCCCTCATTTGTCCTGCCGAACATCTGTGATATCACTCAACCAGTTTTTGAACTCAAGAGAAACCCGAACCAAGAACTAGCCAACAAAGCCGCTCTTGATTGGTTCCAGAAGTATGTCAGCCTCGTCCTCACGGGTGCTACTCATTTTCATTTTCATTAGGTTCCGCGTCTACGACGCGAGGAAAGCCGAGTATTGGCTGAAATCCGGAAGATTTGACATCTTTGTGGCCCTGAGTTTCCCCGATGCTGACTTGTCTCACCTCGAGACATGTCAAATGTTCTTCTTCTGGGCATTTTCAGTGTGTCAATTCATCCGATGGCTAGCTGGGCGCTTTCTCACCAATATCTCACAGACCGACGATCTCTCTGACGAGGGCGATCTCCAACGCAAGCCGGAATGTGTAGACAATGGCCATAACCCTTCTCGTAGGATACTGTATGATCCTGATGCCCCTCAACCTTGGGACTCTCCCTATGCAGCTATGTTGTGGGAGTGCGTAATACGGACTCAATCAACTATTTACTGGCTTTGCTGACAAGTAATTCCAGTCTTCTACGACGCATTCGGTCCACTAGTACAGAGGGTGCTCTCCGACGGTAAGATATCTCGCGATCTCTGTAGCCCGGTGGCTAATCGCAGACGGGTTAGGTTTATCCAGGCGTATTTGGAGTTCAGTGCATCCCAGGTCAAGCAGGCTTCAAATCGTAGCGTAGACCATATTCCTCCGGTTCAGGAGTTTGTCCTGATGCGCAGAGCCACCATTGGAGCCCCTTTAGTGGAAGGTAAATCTGAACTAACGTAGCGTCATATATAGATTCACTCACGGCGTATCTCTCCGGATAGCAATGGTGGAATACTCTCTCGACATAGACCTTCCTGACCATGTATTTGAAGATCCGATTGTCATTGCCATGTCTCATGCCACGACAGACATCATGACATGGCCTAACGTTCGTAGTTTTCAGGGCTGAAAATGATGTCTCGCTGACTGTTTTCCACGCCGGCAGGACCTCTGTTCATTCAATGTGAGACCTCGGTTGATGTGTCAGGCTGTCAGGAACTCACCCCGATATATCATAATCTGCCACAGAAAGAGCAGGCGGACGATGACTATCAGAACCTGGTTTGCGTCCTCAAGCACGCCTACAAACTCAGCCTACAAGACGCGATCGACATGCTTACCCGTATGATACGGGATCGGGTGCAAGACTATGTAGACCTCAAACGACGCTTGCCGTCGTTCGGTCCAAAGGTCGATGCTGCTTTGAGGATGTATCATACTGCACTTGAACATTTTGTTCAGGGGTGTATTGTATGGTACTACTCCAGCCCACGCGAGTGTCAACCTTTCTCAGCCTTTCCTCGTAGCTGACCAAGTACAATGCCCTTTCCAGGGTATTTCAGAGATGTCAATCCGCTGGGGAAGAAAGAAGTGGTAATTGAGCTTTTCCCGAAGACCAATGTGGCCTGAGACGTAGCATTAGACCTCGATGTGTACCGATCATCGTTCGATTGCGAGTTATGCTAAGTAATTTGGGATAATGGCTATCTGCGAGAGTGCTCGGGTTTCTCGTCGAACAAAGAAGGTTTTGCTCAGCGTGATATCATTTGGGGCAGTAGCACATACCCTTCGTACACGTCCAGCCTGTGATAAATCTCATTCTCGATCTGGACAGCCGTCTAAACCACACCCATTAAATCCTCCCGGGTATCCTCAGCTCGTGAATGATAATTACAGTGAACCCGGTCCACTGCCTCATTTCGGACATCAACCCCTATCAACGTATGAAGTTTGATGGAAGTTACAACGGGTCGCTGGGGGAGGTGGGTGGCGCGGGCGGGAGGGGAAAAGGACTTAGATCGGCGAGTGGGAAGCTACGAGCGGTCGCGGTCAAACTCAGTCCAGGAGGCCGTGTCTTTCACACGGGAATTTGCCGCCGCCTTTTGGAAGGAGTGCCAAGGTTTAATGTACTTACGAACCGTTATACGGCGGGAGCGGAAGCGAGTGGTCTACCTAAGCGCCGATACAAATTCGCCTCGATGTTCTACTGTAACTGATTAGGTTCAGTCTCTTCTTTGGCCTTTGAGTATTCGCACACTATATCATGAACAAAGTTCATGATATCCAAACGATTGCTGTACTATTTACAGCAAACTCGACAACAGTTCCAAAAGAGCAAGCGGGTCTACCGTTATTCGGAAGGTGGAGAGCCTTGAAACATCCTCAACAAACCCAACGCGCTGAGCATTAATCGATCAATGCCGATGGCCTCGGAATGAATCGGCAGCCAAAAGGACGAGGATGGCTGCATCTGATCTCAGCAAACATATCGTCAGAGAAGGTGGAACCAAACCTGAGTAATCCATCCGAGTATTCAATGACTGGGTCGATTTCTTTCCCTTCTTTATCAACTTCCTTGGCCATCGTATAATTAGTGAGAAGATACGCCATCACAAGCCATATCGTGTTGATGGTGAGATATCGCCCAGGGCAGATTCTTCTGCCGAATCCAAATGCGATTATCTCAGTACTGGGCGGGAGGTCTTTCCCCTCTTGTTTGATGAAACGATCCGGGTTAAACCTCATCGTGTCAGGCCCATATAGAGATTCATCATGTAGAACAGCCCTACCAGAAGAGGTCAATGATTTTATGTAACGTCAAGGTATTGCGGCTTACCAGGCATTGGGGATGATTGTCGAACCTATAGGTTGTTAGAGCGGGTACCACTGCTTACTGCGGCCACAGTACCTGCGGGTATGAAATATCCGTCGTAATAGTCATCCTTCACAGCTCGATGAGGTGCAGCTACAAATAGTAAACGAAGATGAGCAACGGTAGCTGTCAATGCAGAGGGAAAGAACCTACCAAGTGGCGTAACTGGTTTCCATCGGAGAGTCTCCGAAAGGATAGCGTTGATGTAGGGCAAATGGTCTCTATCTGCAAAATCCGGAAGTCTAGAAGATCCAATCACTTGGTCGAGTTCCTGCTGGGCTCGCGTTTGGACTTCAGGGTTCGTCATCATTGCCAGGATGAACGACAAAATGGCTGAGACGGTCTATGGGGAAATTGTCAAATTCGTCTGTTCAGGTATGCCAATGAAGCTGGCGGGAGCCTACCGTGTCAGCACCCGCTAGATGGAAGTGGGTCAGACTCGTTCCCCAAAGAAGTAAAACCTGTCACCTACCGGCGTAACTTACGGCGGCGCAGTTCTTTATCACTTCCTCCATGACTGAAGTTTCAGCTGAAGTAGGCGATACGCCGAAGTTTTCCATATGTTTCGTAGAAAAGCACGGGGCAGCGGTTCCTTCTTCCTGATGAGGCGTGAGCCTTTAGCCGGCGAGTCGCAAGATAACGAGCGCTGACCATTGATTGTTTGAGAAGTGTCCACGGAAGTTCCAACAATTTGTCTGTGTCCTGAGCCCACAATTCGGCCTTGGTCCTGAAACTTGCGCCGGGGAACCATGCTTGATAATGAACACACCGTTGAGCAAATTAAACGGAGCGATGACGAAAAGGAGAGGCTCACCCGGTACATGTTTGAGCATAGGAAAATAATCGACTAAAAATGCTCCATGAATGAATGATTCCCTCATTCCCAACACTGCGTCGTCGGCCAACTGAACGTAAAGGTCATTTTCGTCCTGAATATGATAACCATAAACGATTTCGAGGATTATTCCTCCAGAATGGCTAATTCAAACGTAAAAACGCCGTTATGCAATATGTTGTCGAGACGCGTGATGAGACTCACGTCCTGATATGCTGGAATAAATCTTTCGGTGAAGTCGCTAGCTTTTGTACCAATGATGCTGTTCTCGCCCTTTGGACGTCGTAGTATTCTGGCATAACCCGAGGCTGAAAAAACTGATGGAACGTCTTCCGATGCAATCTACACGCCACGAGAAACTCAATCTAACGCTTCAGTTGGGGCGAAATTCTAGTTCTGAGCGTACCTCCACCAATCGTCGTCTCTCATGACTACAGCATGGCGTGGGAAATGAGGCTTTCTCCATACGAAACGGGAAAAGACACGTACAGGCGAAGTCCCAGCCCCACCTGAAGGCCGTTAAAATGAGCACGTCAGCCATTGTACTTCGTGTCAAACGTGAAATCAAACCTCATGAGATCCATGAACATCGGCATGTCTATGCAAAGGTATCAGATCGCGGAGGAAATCATACTAGAGCGCTGGCCAATAGATCGCTTACCCGGTCTGTCAGAGTAGTTATGAGATCTCCGCTCCAGAAGCTCCGTGATTGCTTCGTATGAGTTCAGGACTATCGTGCGGTGCCCAAGAACATTGTAGGTGAATATATCACCGTAAATTCGTGACAAGTTCAAGTATGTGATCCAGGGTGGTTCGCCGTTTTCCGGTTGCACACCATGGATATTGCCTAAGATGGGAAGGCCCTTCGGCCCGGGAGGTAACAGACGAGTACGACGATAGCGCGTAACGAGGAGAACAAACAACGGAATCAAGAGTATCATCAAGAACGACTTGATGCTATTCGCCTCAAGGATATTGTCTAGTTGCAGGAGAATGGAATTGTTAAAGTGGTCCCTTTCTCAAGGGTGAAACTCAATGAAAAGACTTACACATTTCAGATTGAGGCGAGACAACAAGTGAAGTTGGGAGGATTGGCTGCAGGATTGAGTTTCTGGCAAATTGGTGAGTTTATAAAGCAAAACACGACCATACCCTTAAAATTCTTATTGATAAGTACATGCAATTGGAATCTCCTCGCCTGCACCGCACTTATGATAGATCGAACGATCAGATGTGAGAATTTTGATGCGTAAATTAGATCATTCGGGCCTCATGGAAGTGCGGAGGCAGCTCGACTGAGTCCAGACAGGGAATTCCGTTGAAATCCCGAGTGAGGAGAAGCAGAGATGATGGTGTTCTTCAACCTTTGACTCTATCAAGGGTCCGTTGTGACGGAGTTCAGGCACGTTTGCATCCGATGCGGGAACCACGCAGCTGGACCTTGGGAAATTGGGGAGTTTACTTGAGACTTGAATCCAGAAAAAAAGGTTCTTCCAGCTTGAGATCGAGTCCATTCAGTTTCTTGCTAGGGAAAGATTGCCGTTAAAGCCGCAAAAGACTCGAATTTGCCAGGGCGGAGGAAGTAGTTGGGAGGGAAAGAGCTGGAAAGAGGTCTGAGGATCGCGATTCGCAGGAGCTGGACAGGCTCTGACGTAAGCGTGGATTCCCACAGTCAAGGCTGAAGCATTCCAGAAAACCGCAGTTGAACGTTGAACGTTGAACTTTGATTGAACTTGAAATTTTAGAGAATAATCTACACACTATCTACTCGCGCTTCACTTGCATTAGCAATGCTCGTAAATACATACCCTTCGTACCCTTTCTCAGCATTGGACTGACATAGGCTATGGTATAATGGGATACCCCCTAGAAAGTTCAGCTGCTCGATCGGTTTTCCTGGAATATTGGCACCATTCCACCAAGATTTCGCCTTGTGGGTTAAACCTTGTTTAGCAATGTGCAAAACCAAGCTCCGCCACTCTTCCTCTGCTCTCCGAGTCGTTTCGATACGCGTGAAACGATTGGCGAGCATGTGTCCTATACACGCCTTTAACCAATCTCCTTGTATTTCCTAGAGAAACCTATGAGTTCGATGCAACATAATAGTATTATTAGCAGACATACAGCACAAGTCGGCCCGTTAGCGAGCCCAGTAGGAGCCTGGGGTCCATAAATGAAGAACATGTTCGGAAAGTTCGCAGTTGTCATCCCCAAGTGAGTATGCACCCCGTTCGCCCACTTGTCCTCTATTGTAGTACCATCGGCCCCTCGAATGTCAATCTGTGTGATACCGCCAGTAATGCCGTCGAATCCGGTGGCCAGAACGATGGCATCGACTTCGTGGCGAACACCGTCACCAGTGATAATAGCGTCCGACGTGATTTCAGCAAGGGGGTTCTTTTCGAGGTTGATGAGTTCGACGTTTGGCTGATTAAACACTTCGTAGTAAGCCTGCTCCAGAGCTGGTCGTTTGGTACAGAAAGGGTGCGGAGGAATGGCGGGTGCGAGGGTCTCTTGCATGACTGGGTCGTGCACTCGTTCCCGGACTTTCTGTTTCCAGAATTCGTAGGCCTCTGTATTCGCGTCTTCGTTTGTTAGAATGTCTTGGTAGTTTGAGCCGGTGAAGTTCCAGCCACCCCGGCTCCATAAATCTTCCCAAAAGAGGCGACGTTCTTCGGGGGAGACGCTGGAGAGATTGCAAGGGTAGGGATTGAAATCACATCCAACTTGAGACAACGACAATGTCAGCGACCTTGGCACTATACAGAGTTGGAAAAACGTACTGATGGTCTGTAATCTCCTTTTATAGATCGTTGGATACAAGCCCTTCCGTTTCTGCTGTGATTCTCTGTCCAGTTTAGCCTGTCCCATGGGAAGAGCGAGATTCGGAGTACGTTGAAAGACCGTGAGATGCTTCACTGTCGGACCTATTTCCTGGACAACTTGAACCCCGCTTGCCCCAGTGCCGATCACCGCGACTCGCTTTCCTGCTAATGGTACACCCTCCTGGGGCCACGCGGAAGTGTGGTGGCAGATACCCTTGAAGGTTTCGAGCCCTGTAAACGGAGGGATGTATCTCTTTGAGGCGAACCCTGTGCAAAGGATAAGAAAACGGGGGCGAGCAACGGTCCCGTCTTCCGCTTTCACTGCCCATCGGTCCCCTTGGTTGTCGTAATGGGCCGCAACAACGCGAGTGTTGAAGCGAATGTCCTTGTTCAGATCGAGCTTTGAATCGACGTAGGTGAAGTATTCCCGAAGCTCAGCGTAGCCGGGGAACTTTTCCGTCCAGGTCCAATCCTGCCATAAATCCTTTATCGACATTTCATACACGGGAACGCCTAGGGGATACTGGTCAATACCATTGAGCGGACGACTGTATGTTCCTAACGCACTGGAATCCACTCGTGAACCAGGGTAACAGTTCCAGTGCCAAATGCCTCCAAGTCCGTTCCCAGCTTCAAAAAGCTTGACGGAGCATCCGAGCTGCCGGAGTTGGTGAAGTGCATATATGCCACTGAAACCAGCACCGACGATGAGGACGTCGAGCTCACCTATGTTGGAGTCACGGTCGGGTGCCATAACTTGCCAGTAACAGAGAACAACGAAACGTCGAGTACCGACGAATACGGTTTAGACCCAGAGGTATATGCTCTTTCCAGCCAGCCAGCCCGGATTTCTGATCAGATCCGGGTCCCGATCTGAGATTGAGGAACTTGACTTGTGACACACCAATGAATAACAACGAGTTGCGGACCCGCAGAAGATGTAGATGTCAGCACGTTCAACGTTTCAGTCAAAGAAAACACGGACGCCGCGTGGAAGGCCATTTTAGGTTCACGACACTGGTTCTCCCGCCTTAATCCTGTATCAGCTCGTGATATGAAAACAGAAAGGAACAGCAGAGTTTATGAAAACTATGAGCTATCAGAATATAGTTATCATACTTTGGCGTTCTGTTCCGGCCACAGCCTTGATACGAATAGTTGAGGAAAGTGAGACGGTATCTCACAACTCGTCGTGTCCCGTCGCTCTATTCGAACCCTTCTTTGGCAACTTGTAACCACCCCTCCACAAGTTCTCAAAAGTTGCTGACGTGTCGTACTTTCCTTGGATGTCCCGCATCTTATCCAAGTCCTCGGGTGTGACCGATCGCTCGTACACACGCTGTCCTCCATTCGCGTAGTTGAGATAGACAAAGTCATTCAGTAAGCCGCGCCTGCGAGCCTCGGCCTCACCCCAAGCGCCAAGGGTATTGGTGGCTTCTTTGATAGCGGGTTCGTCGGCAGGGTCCGTCCAGGTGACTAGAATAAGGATACCTAAAATCACAATCGATTGCTGGTTCACAGTACGGAACGGGCAGTAATGAAGTGGGGCACTCACAAATAAGATCGTCGTTTGACTGTTTCAGAACGTTGTAGATCGGGCTGTGAGCTGCTCCTTCAATGTAACTCTTCTGGAATGACTGGAAACTCAGAGTTGTCGTGAGGCCTTTCCTATCCTTCAAAGGCTCAAAGAGTGATTGCGCGACTCCATGCATGTCCATGAAAAAGTCTGGCGCAACTTTTGTTGTGAACGTAAACCAGGTTGTCCGAGCAGTGGATTCGAGCGCGTGTGCGATTACCTCGTCTACAACGTCATGAGTCGTGCCCACTTTTTCCAAGTGCATTATAGGTGAGGCGGATGTCATGTTATCAAGAGGAGCCGAATCGAGATTGACTTGAACAGACATGGTAAGATCCATCCCATTGTTGTAATTGAAAACGACAGCTTTGAAATCTTTCCTGTTCTGCTCGTCGTGAACGTATTGCGCGAAGTTTGTAAGGAGTTCTGAGGAGGTTGGATTGGTAAACGGGTAAACGGACACCGCTCCCCAGATTGAAGGAGAATGGAAAGTGTGCATGTCGAACCGAGTGACAATACCGAAGTTGGTGCCGGCAAGCTTCAGTGCCCAAAACAAGTCCGGGTTTGTATCCTTGTTCGCGTCGACTATGCGTCCATCCGAAAGGACAACCTCGTAGTTGAACACGCTGTCTCCACCAAAGCCCGTGTCAACAGACCCAAAGGCTATCCCGCCTTCACATTGGGATTAGGGAGAAGACGAGGCAATACGAGGGGCCAAGGACTCACCACCCAAAAGGAAACCACCGACGCCGACAGCATTGATCCTGCCACCAGCAGTCGACATGTTATATGGTGCCATCACCTTGTACACCTCTTGCCAAAGCGAACCGGGGCCCAACTTGACCGCCTGGTCCTCGACCGAGATGTCAATCTGGGTCATGCCTCTAAGATCGATGACGAATCCTCCGTCAATGTTAGATGAGCCCTTCCACGACATGTGGCCACCAGAAGCCACAGCAAACGGACATTGGTTAGCCTTGGCAATCTTCACCACACTCGAAACGTCCGAGGCAGAGTTAGGTCGGACCGTGCATAGTGGTGATAGCTCCTGCTGTTGGAGGGAGTAATACGTCGCCTGACGAAGATCGTATTCTGGAGTACCGCGTGCAAAGACTATAGATGGTAGCTCGTCTCGGAGAGCATCGCACTTGAGAATTCGATATCAGTCACTGAGAGCATATTGGAATGAACACTTACACATTTAGATCCCACGCTTGATTCAACGAAGACAGACTGAGGTTGATCTTGAGCTGACACCCTAAGGTAGACAGGTACCAACAACAACAGGAGTCTCAGGCTGACCGGGGACATCATACTGGGGGGAGAAGAAAGCTAGAAACGTCTCGAACTCGACGTTGGCTATTAAGTAGTCACGATCTATCAGCCGTGATTCTGTTGCCGGTGAGTAAATGGTAGCCCCCAACGAGATGCCCGTGGATCTGGGGCCAAATCTGATCTCTTTGCAATTTTGATGCTTGAGGACCTTGAGAATGTGAAAAGTCCAACATTTCTCACCCTGACCACCTTGCTCTCAACTGCAGGCTTGAGCTTGGATTGGTGGACTCGAAATATTCCGGAGCTTTGCTGGACCCATGAACGTCGAGTCCTCGGCGCGCGGTCTGGTCCGTGCGCCTTGTTGACGAGCATTTGGCGCCATCCTTGAACTCACTGTTACTCTTCACCCCACCACCACCATGCCCTCCCAACTGCCCATATCGCCTTCGTCTCACCATCGTGGTCATTGCTGAACGTGCAAGACATCGTAGTGCAGGTTTAGATACCACGGTTAGATGGGTGCTTCTGGGACCCCAGCAAAGTGCATATACTCAATCTCTCACCTATTGCAACCTCAGTGACGCGTTTCTGTGATTCAAGATGCCTCTAATAGCTTCATCTCGACGACTAGAAAACACGAACCTCAATCAACACCTACAACCTTGCATTGGCAGCTGTCGTCACAATGCTCGACATCGACCGGGTAAGATACTGCACACCTTCTGTCATCATGCAGCCCCCCAACTCGCACTCAACACATCTTAGAAAGGTGTACCCCACGGCCGAGCGCCAAAGAACCCCTATCCATGCTGAGCTGTACACAATAGGCAAGTGGTATGTTCTTCAAGTGGTATGATCTTCTTGGTTCTCTCCTTGCGTAATCCACCTAATGCTTGTCAGGTATATTCGGCCGCTCAACACTTCAACTACGGGGGGTTGGGGGTTGGACCGAGGGCTTGGTTACACGAGATCGGAAATGGCTGGGCTGAGCGCTCGGAACAAGGGCAGCTGTCAGGCTATCGAACCAGACCATTGCAGTACGGATCGGCGATAGATACTCAGGTCTGCACGTCTGTAGGTGATTGATAGTTTCTAGCGACTAAAACAAATTAAACCGGCAAGAAATGAGGTCCCTATTAGGTTCATGACTCAAGGAGTTTCCGAGAACAGCCCACTCATGATTTGGGACAATAAAGCGACTCTTTGCTCTCGTACTAATGACCTCTAAATCAGACAACCGATGTCCGATCTCAATTCGGCAGGGCTGATATCAATCTGACGCGTTCCACTTCGTCGATGGGCTCAACTTCATCCTCGTGCGTTCAACTTCAATCTGGTGCATGCATCTTCAATTTGGTGTGGACGAGGGATCACAGATCTGGCACATTGTACAAAGAGATATTTGGTTATTTGATAGGATTCAATACTACCAATCAACTTCCATCGGGCCCAATATTAGATACCGAATCTTCTACTGACTTCCGATGGAAACGAGCGCTGTCTTCCGGCCTTTCGCTCGCATTCCCTCATCTAGAAAGAACGATGACTATAACAAGGCAGCATTCCGAAACCACGCTGGCCTCATTCTCATCATGCCCCAGAGCTTCTTCCTCGTATCCTCTGCTCTTGCAGCAATCCTCGTCTCTCTTGGACTCAAAAGTCTCAATGACCGTCGACGTCGGAACTATCCCCCTGGACCACCACCCAGTGGATTCATTACGGGACATATGAAGGATATTCCCGATAAGAAACCTTGGGTCACTTACAACAAGTGGGCCAAAGAATATGGTACTGTTTGCCTCCATGCTCGCGTGGTCGGAAAGCTGACTGTTGTCGTCATTGCAGGAGACATTGTGCATTTGGAAGCACTCGGGGATCACCTCATCCTACTCAATAACTTGGAAGCTGCTAACGAGTTACTCGAGAAACGTTCTCGGATTTATTCAAGCAGGCCATATGCCGAGGCTGGAAAAATGTTTGTTCTGTCTGATAGTCATACCTCAGTCTATTACTCACGCTTATCATTACAGAACAGGATGGAGCTTCCATCCTGGTAAGTCTTTCTTCTTCTCGTTTGCGTTGATTAGCCATTCATCGCTCGACGCAGGTCTCATCCCGTACTCAGACGAATGGCGACAGTCACGAAGGACCCACCAACAGATTTTCAGGCGTCTCGCAGTTGAAGAGATGCTTCGACCTTCGATCACCCTCTGTGCCAACGCACTGGTGGAACGGCTGTTCGAAGAACCAGAGAAATTTCAAGATCATCTCTATGTGTACGTTCACTCCGCTCTTCTCCGGTCCGGCCCAAGTCTTGACCGCAAACGAAATCATACCAGGTACTCCGCCAGCCCGGTCCTCAGGATTATGTACGGAATTGTCGTGGCCTCCACCGACGATCCTCTCCTCCGCATCGCGGTCAAAGCCATACATACACTCGATCAGGCCATGCATCCTAAATTCGTCACGATGCTCGCATGGTGTCCGTTCATCCCTAATATCCCGAAATGGGTGCCATTTTTTGGGCCGATGAGGGCATTTATCGAGCAAACGCGCGGATACATCGACGCCTTACGGAATGAGCCGTTGAAACATGCGGAGGAGGATGTTGTAGGTGGTCACAAATTTCTTCAATTCACAGGTGCTCACAAGTTTGCGAGGAAGAAAGCAGGCCGGGAAAATGACTCTATAGTTGCCAATGTCCTCCGTAGAAGTATCGCACAAGGAGGGCACTCCGCCGACGAGGTCGAAAGAATTAAGAATGTGGCATCAGGTTCCTTCGTTGGTGCGCTTTTCAACACAATCTCCGTCAATTAAATAGGACTTACTCTCTCCCAGCCTCTGCGGACACGGTCAGTTGCACTTTGCCTTCATTAGCTCACTAGTTCCCCTCTAAAGCGCCCTCGCTAGACTCTGTCTTCAGTCACGACATTTTTCCTTGCAATGACGCGGAAACCTGACTTTCAGGCAAAAGCCCAAAAGGAGATTGACGAGGTCATTGGGAGAGATCGTCTCCCGACTTACGAGGATCGCAAGGCTCTGCCTTACATAGAGGCAATCTATCGGGAGGTGATGAGATGGCATCCTCCGGGGCCGCTTGGTGAGCTTCTTCATGTTACGGAAACCATTCAGTTAACCAATTCTTCAGGTGGGGCTCATATGAACACGGAGGATGATATCTACAAGGACTATTACATACCGAAGGGTTAGTGAAACCCACCGAATCCTGCCAATGGGCGCTCATACCATGTTATTTACTTCACAGGCTCTCTAGTTATGGGTAACATCTGGTATGCATGCTGTCAATGTCGTGGAGCTATCATTACAGATCTGACGCGACACCACAAAAATCTAGGGCTATAACTCGCGACGAGCGACGCTATGGCCCGGATACAGACGCCTTTAACCCTGAACGCTTCTTCGATGCAAATGGAAAACTCAACGATGATAACCTGATTGTGGCTTTCGGGTTTGGTCGAAGGTGAGTCCTAACCCTTTACCTTCTTTGCTGTCCAACTTGTGACCACCCAATCAATATCTAGAGTCTGCGCGGGCCGCCATCTCGCCGACGCAGTTGTTTGGTTGACAATCGCAACGGTTTTAGCATGCTTCAAGATTAACAAACCCAAGGACCCTGAGACAGGGAAAGAGATGGATGTACCGGAGAGTTACTCCGACGGGCCAGGGGTTTTTAGGTGAGATTTCGACGTCCTTTTTCCGTCCCGATCAGCGGGAACTAAATGTTGTGCGCCGCCCACGGTATCAGTTATCCGTTACCGTTCAATTGTGAGATAACTCCTCGCTTCGAGGGCTCACAGGGATTGGCCAAATCGACATGAAAAAGGCTAGCAGCAAATTCTATTTATTATCGTAATTGGCAAGATCGTTAGGCGCAAATCGTATGCATGATGATTGCTAGCCCTGGCACCCCAGCAGATTGCTGAGCATGACAGTACGTACGCATGACTAATAACCGGCTCGGTCGTGATATTCTGAAGTCCTCTGCGCCCAATTAATATTAAATGTTAATGATATCTTACGACGGGTGCCTCCTGACTATCAATCAAATGGGGTCTCGAAGAACGGCGAAGCAGCGATCAAAGAAAGGGAGCACTAGTTTGAGACTACTGAGGCTGTTCTAATGTTTTCAGAGTCACCGTGAGAACTTTGTGGGGTGCTGCTGGCACAACGACGCGCGCTGAACTAGATCACTCGCTTTACGCCTTTTGCATTCACCGTTCCCGCCGTCCCCCCCCCCATTAGTCGCCTTCGTGTTCGTCACAGATCCAGGTCCTAGATATTCGCGACCGCGAGCAGGTCATGACGTTCAAAACAGCTCAAGCCATCAATACATCGTGGTACCGTACTTGGTACGTCTGACTTCTTACAGTGTATTGGCTAAATCTCTGCTCAGCTTGCATTTGGAAAGATGCTCTAGTGTTCACATTGGCCACTGGCGACCGCATGTTTCCTTCGTCCCATGTCCGGTCATGACGACGTTCATGGACCCGTGGAGAAACATGTTACGGCGACGAGACCAATATCAATGGTCTCCCCACACCGCCCACAGTGGCCTCATCTGATGATCATTTGATCACTACGTGGAGGAGACTCGTGGGTACATCATGCATCATTGCTTCCAGCGATGAGAATCTGATCCGTTTCAACCTATCTATTCTCTACTCAGGGGTTAAGCAATTTTCTGTTACCACCGAATCTACAATTACTAGGAAATCGACAAGCCTGTTGTCAAACCCCAATCTTTTCTGTCAGCACTTTTGATCGATGTCGAGTAAGTCCACGCTCAATTGCCGATTTTTCTCTCATCCTCCCTTCTTCCACAAGGTCTATCGCGAAGATCGGGTCCCGTTTCCCAAAGCCAAAGTGAGCTGAAATCTCAATAAAGCTTCAACTGAGCATGCATTACCTGGTGTCGGCCAAAGAAGTGGATTCCCCTGATAAGTACTTTAACCTAGGTGAGAAGATCATTGAAACAATTCAACATTCTGATGATAACAGGACCCGTGATTACAGACACCGGAGCTTTGCGATTTGTACGGCCGATTTGGCCTAGAACGGTCAGTGGCGAATGTATTCAATGATCACTATCGCCGCACAACAAAATCTATGTCTCGTATAAAGACATTGTCGTGGCTTACGCATGACGAACCACCTCGACCCTGACCCACCATGAGCTCGACGACTCCCGAGATGGTGGTGCGCCCATCCGCGCTCATGTAAGTCCATACAACCTTTCGTCGCGGTACTGTCCTCATTTCGCGCTCGTTCCACAGAACAGGACCTCTGGTACGTACTGACTAGTATCCACAGCAAGAACAAAGGTTGATTGGAATTCCTGACAGATCCCAGCTCTGAGTATCAGTTGTATGCTGTTCACAACTTTGACCATTCAAGTCTGTAAGTGTGTGCTTCCCTTGGGCCTACCACCGTCTTCATCTCGCTCCCCAGACACATACCGGAAAAACTTCCCGCGCGATTCGATCGTGTTCAAACTTGTGGGCAAGTGTCACTTTTCTCCGGCGTTTCCTTGGTCCTTACATCACTCTTCTCAGTCTTTGTGGTATACTTGTTGAACTTTGCACAAATCATCCTAATGCACGAGTTTTGCTGGGATGTTTTTGTCACTGGAGTCGGTGTTAAGAACGGCCTTCCATCTCCACAGGCTGGTACGGCCGTGCACACTATGCTTACAGGCATTGGTATGTCTCGGTGCAGTTTCGTTGACTTTCGGTAACTTACTCCAATAGTTTCTGCCACGGTCCAAATCTTCTTTGCATGGTACGCGCAGCTGACCCACGATGACCGATCTATGTTGATAAGAAGTAACAGGAGGGTCTACTCGCTGCGCAAAAGCAGTATCGTTGTTAAGATTGCCGCAGTCATTATTGTCTTGGTAAGCACATAAAGCAGTCGTCCCATGTTTATGTATCTGAATTTTGTTTCTCCAGCTCGCTTTGGAACAATGTGCGTCCTGCCTGACTGCAGTTGGCTTGGTACGTGTTTCACATCTGACATCTTTGGCCATGACACCGACTCGACTTCTCTCCCCTTCCTATTCAGTACCTTCGTGCTGGCAACGATGCGGCTGGCGTAGAGCTTCTGAAGCAGGGCACAAAATTTGACCAGGTGAGTTGGGTCGATCTGTACACTCAAAGTCTCTCACCGTCTCTGGTATGATAGGCTTGGTTGATCGGGGCGGTCATATGCGACCTGATTATTGCAGCATCCATGACTACGATTGTGAGCCTCAGCAAGTTGCGTTCACGTTCTCTTTGTTAACAATATGCAGCTCGTCCAATACAGCCGAGAGTCTACGGTTGCACGCACACAAACCCTTGTCAAGAGTCTCATTGTGCGCTCTGTCGAGACTGGGACGATAACCTTCGTCGTTCAGTTGATTAACTTGATCCTGTTCGTGTTGTACCCAACTAACTTCGTCTATATGATCTTGTGAGTGATGGGGTATGGTGTTTTCCGATCGAGACCCTGATATTCTCTCCCGTTCTGCAGCGACAGATCCATCGCAAGCCTGTAAGCCCCAAACTCGACTAATAGTAATTGACCTGGGACGTAGACTCACTTATCACCAGATACTCCAACGCATTGTTATTGAGTCTTAATGCAAGGCAGACCGGAGCCGACATACATACGACGAACTGGGCCAACAGTACCCATCCCGGTACCCACGACAAAAACAGCTATGGATTGACGGTGGTGTCTGGTCTGAGCTCCTCAAGGGGTACCGGTTCAACTGTTCCGGTTCATCCAGTTCACATCTCCAAACAGACGACAACGGATACTCGTATTGACAGCCAGGTTGGTGTTCCTGTAATTCAGATACGAGCCACGTTGATGTTGACGACTGATTTCAAGTACGAAATTTCCAAAGCGTCCTCAAACGACGTATTTCGCCGAGTCTAATGTGTAGGCGTACTGATATCTATTATTGCACATTCCTCCGGGGTCTTGCTCTAGGGCCGTAGTCTAGTCTGTATGTGTTCAAGTGTGTTGTACTGTTATTTTGGGGTCGAATTCTCACTCACAACCGGTGACCTGTCGCGGCGGCAGATCGGGACCCCCTCTGTGTCAAAATCGCAAGAGGAACCAGTTCAGAAGCTAGGACACAATCTATCCGTGCGGTGAGTATTATCAATTCATCTGTGGTCCCTGGAGACCCGTTCGTTCGGCCCGTAAGCTACATTAAATGGCGAAGGTGTGGGAGTCCGAATCCATCACAACCGTCAACTCCATCAAGGTCTCCGGTAGGCCTAGTTAGCTGTCACCTGGGTTCCCGCAATCTAGCAAACCGCGGAGTATGGATCATGGATTTTGTATACATACTCGTGAAACAGGCCCAGGGCGCACCACCTGGCAGCAATTCTTGGTCGCATTACTTCTCGGCAACAGTCAGGCAACCAAACTATAGCTGGTATATCTGCAGGGTGAGTTTTTCTCGTCAACTACTTAAAGATGGCGACAGGTTCAAAATGTATCCAACTTTCTCCTCCCCTAGGATGTTGTCCCCGGTCAGACTTGTGCTGCTCCTGGTGCCTTTATACCTCGGGGTGTCAGCCCAAGATCAACCTGACTCCGTCGTGGGGTCTAAATGTGTAAGTATTGAATAACTTGAAATACCCTCAGTCGCTGACATGGGTCGTGTAGTGCGATGCTCTCCGCGCCCAGCTATCATCCAAGGTCTTTGGACGCGGTACCCCCGAATACGATGCTCGTCATGCGATGTATTATTCCCTCCAACAGCAGGAGCTATTCCCCA
>JANHQD010001728.1:0-31091 GCA_024721195.1 Marasmius sp. AFHP31 | reverse complement strand
TAGTATGAATCTTATGGTTCGGCACCTTCCCGGGTTTATCTCACTCGAAGACTTTAGAGTCTCACATGAAACATTCAAATGGCCCAGGTCCAGCGAAGAGAGCAAGGGTTGCCCCCCCAGAGTCATTGGCTCACTTTTCTCGAAGAATGGCCGAATATTCCTTGTCTTCACGACCCAACTCGTTCGGTGGACCAACCTTTGCGCGTCTAGCACAACAGCCAAAGTTGGGCGGGCTCGATCCCAATTATAGTGTCAGGATCTGGGAATGGGATCACAAGCAGTTTGACTTCGAGATTCCCAGCGGTAACATATGAAATGGGAATACGTATACTTCGGGAAATGGTGGCAACAATGGCCGGAGTTCTGCATCGCAGCGGAGTTTCGGTTTTTTGGGTTGACTTTAGGTTCTCGACAGTTAGACGTTGATAGTTTTCGCATCGAGTTTCCCTTCGGTGGCTTTTTCCTTCTCTGTCTGTTCTAGCTATTTATTGCGTACCTTGGGTGATGTGCTTGTATACTAATAGAAGCTTCGGGGGGTTTATGAAGCAGCCATCATGCTACGGAGTAAGCGACATACCATGTTAACATATGCAGTATACTTGCAATGTATGTTGGCGACCCGGTTCTTTACTATCCCAACTCCAAAGTACAGTGTCTACTCTGCAGTGAAACCATAAACCACGGAGCTTCACAGGGAGACGCGAGGTGCCCTTGACAATCAGTGGTTTAAACCAATCTCGTGCTGAGGACTCAGTACACGTATCACGACCCCCAAGCTATCAGACTGATTCTTCAGCCACACTCACGGTAAATCACAGAGCAAACCCACCACGCATGACGTATCCTGATTTCGATCTCGAAAAACTCATCCAGTTATTCGTACTTTATTTCGTACACAGAGTCTGGATTCGTTCACCACCAACTCTTCCTGTCACCTTCTCCTTACGTCGCCGCCACGTATTTATTTCTGATACCCCTCCAGTGTTCAAACCAAGTCGTGCTTTTTCCCGGAGGGATAGGGAGAGGCATGTCGCCTCGAACGTTGGATTGACATCGTAAGTACGAGAACATACTTTCCACTCGGAACTGGCACCAAATCCTGCTTTTTTCACGGGATCAAGAGGTAGAGGATGAGGCGCATGGCCGCGAATATTAAATTGACGTTGTAAGTACGAGTAAGGATAAGTAAACACAGTAAAGTAAGTACGAGAAAATGGGTATGTAAGTTACTAAGGGTCAATTTGTCAACGTCTGATATACATATACACGAAACAAAGCAAGAGTTGCAGGTAGGGTAATGATACAGCACAAAAAACAACTGGTCAAAAACACAAACACTCGGAAAACCAAATCCAAGAAAAAAAGAACAAGAAACCAACCCCTCCCACCACCTCCTCCCCCATCCCACATACCCTCTCATACCAACCCTCATGTTCCCTCTCCACATGCCTCAACATTCCCCACACACTCTCCCCCACATTAAACCTCTTCCACAAGTGTTTATCTCCTGGACGCACTTGTGCACACGAACCACATATCAACCGGTGATTTTTGGAGGTGGAGGGTACGTAGACGATGGAAATGTAGGAGGAGAGCAGGTGGGGTGGGGGATGTGGTGGAGGTCCCAGGAGTGTGGGGTGTCGGGTTTGATGGTTATGGGGGAAGAGGTGTGCCGTCGTTGTGAGGAGGAGGATTCGTCTCAGCCTCGTGGTCAACGTCCATTCGAGGCGGGTCGTTGTTCATGCTCGTACTTGGTTCAGGTCGCATCTCCTCCTCTTTGTTTTTATTCGTATCAGGATCGGGATCGGGGAGGTCAACATCGACGTCAATGTCCACCCCGCTCCTCCTCCTCCTCATCCTCTGCCCGCATCCACGTCCACATCCATCCCCTCCCCCTCTTCAGACCTAGACCTAAACATACCCCCGCAACGTCCCAGTCCCATAATCCAACCCACTCGCACTCGCAACTCTAACCTCGCCATCGCCATCATCGTCGTCAGAATCGATAAGAACGATAACCTCCCACTCCTTCGGGATTCCTTACCCTATCCCCTTTGTCGGAGTCGAGGTAGGTAAGGTCGATGACACCGTTATCACTTGGGGTAGAAGGAATGGTCGAGAGGGAAGCCGACATTCCTTGTTTCACTTTCACAACACTCAACAACGGGGGTGGGGGTGGTACAGCAGGCTCGATTACCCTACCCGCTGCAGAAGAGGAAGAAGAAGCTCCACAATTTGGTTCTGACCGCTCGCGTGAGGGAGGGGTCGTACGAGAAGCTGCTGGTACCCTAGCCTTGGGGGGAGGGGGCTGTGGATTCGATCTCCCTCCTGGTGTTGAGGTTGGAATAGCTTTCATCGTCGTCATTCCGCTCCTCACCGGCACCAGCGGCTGATTCGATGGCCGAGTTTGCACCTCGTCAATGAGCTTGGGTGCAGGCTCAGGTTTGGGCTCAGGTGTCGGAGCTCGTTGACGGGGTAGATGCTGCTGACGGGGGTGGTCTCGAGGATCCCTTCGTCTTCGTCTTTGAAATCGGCACCTCTTCTTCCCCACCACCATGTCTCTCTTCATCCAGCGGAGGTGGAGGCACAAACAACCTGTCCGACGGCGGGCCTGTAGTAGTATCGATCCGTTTCCGTTTCGCCTGAGGAGGAAGAGAACTCGCCGCTTTCCGCTTCGTAAATTTAAGATTAGCGAGAACGTCCTTGACCCGTGGAGCTGGGGGTGTAGGATCAACCTGTTTACGCTTTGATAGAGCCCAGGCACCGACGTGGGAGTCAGTAAGCGAGGAGGTAAGGTGAAATCGGGCTTGGCGTGGGCGCTTCGGCTTTGGGTGCTGGCTCGGGCTCAGGATCTGCCGGTTTATGCTTCGACGACGGTGCTGACGCTGGCGTGGGTGTAGCTGCTGCCCAAAGAACCGACACCAGTGTCGACAACCGTGAATGGTCAGCGTCTGGAAGCGCAGAGGGCGGCGGAGAGGGTATCGACATCAACATTGGCATTGATTCGTCGTCCTCGTGTCGGGCAGTCGCAGTCTCCTGTCTTTCTTGCTCTCTACTTCGTTTTCGTCGCTTCTTTCGTTGCGCAGCAAGGTTCTATATCAGGGGGGACCAAAAATGTTAGTTGAAAGAAAAAAACAACAGAAGACAACGCATAAACGTACCTCTTCCAACTTTCTAACGTCGGCCTCCAACTCTTTCACATTCTTCTTCAACTCCCGATTCTCCTTCGTGAAAATCTTGTTCTCAGCTTTGGTAGCATCCACATCGATACCTGCTTCGCCGTCTTGTTGTTGTCGTGCTTTTTGAGCCTTTGTAAGCGGACATGGGGTGTTTATCATGAACGACAAGAGAATGGGTAGCGCTTGCGAAAGATTGAGAGATGGTTTGGCTGGTGACGGGGGTTGGGAGATACTGGGAAACGATGACGATGAAGATGACGAGAGAGGAGGTTCAGGCTGAGAGAACGTTGGAGGTGCTTGACTCTGACTCTGCCCTTGCCCTTGCGTACACGCCCTGTATTAATCCCTGCGACATCCCTACATAACAGATAAACCCGAAAACACAAAGGAGAAAACAAACATAATTCACTCAACATCCTCACCGCTCCTTCTCCACCCTCAACCACCTCCTCCTAACGAGCGAGGGGTAACCCCCACAACCACATTCTTATCAATCGCCTCCTCTTCCGCATCGTCTTCATCGTCACATCAAACTGGGTTAAAGTACATCCGAGCCACCCGCTACCGTTATCGACCGAGGTTGACAGAATATATCGAAGGAGCCTGGGAGTTGTGGGAAATTTAGCTGAAGAGAAAACGATAATACAAAAGACATACCTCTTCTGAAGCCCTGACCTAAGCCTCCGACTCCTCCACCGTCTCCTTCAGCTCTTGGTTCTCCCTGGTCAAAATATCATTGTGGGCCCTGGTAAGATTTGTGAACGATAAAGAGGTGGGAAGGGTTTTCGAGAAAGAGATAGGTAACGCGCGATCTGAGCAGGGATTACTCGAGATGACGAAGAGTTGGAATGTTGAGAGCGGAGCATCGAGGGTGATATTATAGTGTGACTCTGGGCATGGCCTTGACCTTGAGCCGGCCTCGAGTTCACGTTCAGTGGTCCTTCGATTCGGTAAGTCATTGGCCGGGATAAAGATGCGAAAAGAAGTAGCGGAGGAATATAGGACTGATCTGCGAGTGATGTAAAGACCACAGAGAGGTTTTATTTCGAGTTCGAGGGCATTGAGACCACGGTTTCTCTACTGGCACATCGGTGAACGTTGGTTGAGCGTAAGGTGCTTCGGCATGCACTGCCTTCAACTTTTAAATCAGTACGGCATAGTTCGGGCCAGCGTTTCGGAACCGATTCTTCACACGCACGGTACACTTCTTTGTTTTGTGATTACTGTACCATTTCGGGATGATCGTCAGGTCACGCGTCACAGGAGACCCCATTCTGGTGAAATGTCACGCCCTGTCACGCGTCCCAGGCCTGACTGTCGAAAACTTCCGGAGGTTCGGTCACAAAAATGGCCTAAAAATAGCCCAGAAATGATGAATTTCACGAAATTTTCCGGCCGGTCACAGTGGACCGGCCTTTCTGTCGAAACCAAAAAGTGGATATTTTGGTCACGGGTCACACCCCCTGACGAATATCCCGAAATGGTACAGTACTGCCACTTCATTGTGAACCTCCATGTCGATCAAGCTGACAGCACAGACAGTGCTTTCTCTCCTTTCGTACCTCGCTATTTCCTCAATTCACCGCCTCCAAATGGTTTCGTGATACTCTCGGAATCTGATCACCAAGAACGAATCAACTGTCTATCGCTCTGCTGCTATTCAGCATGGCTCCATCCCGTATAACACCATCAAGATTGATCAGTCAGACACGCTGCGGATGCGGAAGGAGATCCTGGTGAGAATGAGAAGGGAATAGAAGGTTTTCTGTGAGTGCTTTGTTCAATATTATCTATTCCTCTGACCCCAATTCAAATCTACTACGCACAGGCCAGCGAATGTTCCAACTTGACGAATGATAGTTAGACAGGACGCGCTTGACCCTTATCCTCTCTCAACGGCAAAGAAGAAATTCTTTCCATACCCCCACCCTCAGCAAATCGAAACGTACCAGCATACCTTTCCCAGAGGCCACTTAGTTCCCCACGCAGCCTTTCCATATCCTTCCACAGCGCGCGCCTTTCGCAGGATATACCCGACTCTTCTGACTGCGTTTAACAAGAACGAAGTCTGCTTTCATGATATTCCCTCCCGACGCCGCCCAAAGGCTCCTGCTTTCCCCCGATAACATGACGCCGGTCGAACCCAGTCTCGAGAGCATACCTCTTTTACCTCTCGGCGAGGTCTGGACTACATGATCCTACACCTGAATCAAATACGGTCATTTCTTTTTTTTTTTTTTTTTTTTTTTTTTTTTTTTTTTTTTTTTTTTTTTTTTTTTTTTGGTGGTACGAGCTGGCCTTGCGCGCCAGCTACATAGATATACAGCTGTATAATCGGCCCTTGCGGGCACGCACTAGCGATATACTTGGGATCTATGTATTCATAAGAGGACGGGGGGGGGTTTCCCTCCCAGTTGAAAAGCAGATGAATTAAGTGAGGAAGCCACCAACCGGGGAAATGCTCTCGCCACTAGGCTTAGCACACGATTGGTCGTAGTGTGGGGCTCCGAGCCATCAAAGAGATCAACCAACGCTCGTGGGCGCTGGGTCTAGCTTGCTAAGGGGCTCGATAGCCACTAAAACCCCGGTGTTGTTCATCCAAGATTCCCCTTGTCCCAAGGTGTCAACATCCTCCCCCGCGGGGAGGGTGACTACGTGTTGCCATGTACACGAGATCTGATGTCTTGACGCGTATCTCGCTGGTAGGTTTCTCCTCTTGGCCATGAGGAGGTCTCTCTTCAATCGGGTGTTTATTGTGGCAACAACACGGTTGTAGACTTCCCGGTTTGAAGGTGTGGGTTTCTCGCCTATTACTGTTTCACACCTCATCTTCCATATTAGGTGTGCACACTCCGTTATGAGAATTTTGAACAGGCGAGTCGCTCCCGGGAGGACTTCACCCTCCGGGCTCTTGAAGGTCATCAGACTGCACCCGAGGATTGAGCCAAAGGAAATCTCGGGCCAGGGGCCGAAAGCGGCTGGCCAGGCGGATTGGGCTATTTTCCAGGTTAGGTTTACCCACGGTTGAGAGCACTTCACCAAGACGTGCTCGAGGGTCTCGGTGATTTTACAGCACGTACATTCCATGCGTTCTGGACAGAAATGTTTCCAATAGTACCCAATGCGGTGTCCCCCGTGTAAAGCCAGGAAGAGGAAGTGGCGCATCCGTCGGGAGATATCTCGATCACTCAGGGATCGCCAGATGATTCTCTCCTGAGGTTTCAGCTTGTTGTGTGTGTGGACGGCTTCTTGGAGGGTTTTGACGTTTGCGCCGGTGCGTTTCCTTTCTGGTCGCTCGATTCTCTCTTTTAGGATCCTTGTCGCCATCGACTGGGTTATTGCTGTCAGTCTTGCTCCGGGTAGGGTTGTGGTCCGAGAGTATTAGCTTGGATGGGCCCGGGTCTTGGTTGGTGCAAGACTGCAACGCTAGTTCACTAGCGGCGGAACGCGCTGTGTCCCTAGGATCATGTGACACCAATCTGAGGATGGTCGCCTTGGATCTCTTCCGCATTTCAGAGAGGAGAGCTCGCAACAGATTCGCGTCAGGGACGTTAGCGAAGCCCTGGTCCTCCCAAATCGGGAGGTTAGTCTCAACTTTCTTTATGGTGGCTTTGCTTGCAAGTACACACCGCAGATACGGTCATTTCTCAATTGAAGATACTCGAATCGTTGCGACGGGAGATTATCGCAGACCCGACTCGTACTGGCTTGTCAAACTCAGAAAAAAACGTCCGTATCTCACGATCCTCTACTTAATCGTAGAACTCATACTCATTTTGGCTGATTATCATTGCCTTTAGTTAGGGTATTGAAATGCAGAAATAATCTGGTGACACTCGGTGCAGTTAGAGTAATGAGACGGAACTCAGACGACTCCGAGCTCACCAAGTCCACCAGGCAAGACGAGTTCTCTCGTGAAACAGGCCATACAAATCATGCTCGGAACCAAACATGCTACTTTCACGTTCGACGGTCATCGTCGGGTTCTCGTTGTAAAGGTGAGCTCTATCATAGTATACATTGTCAGTTGTTGAGAACTCACTATTTATATAATATTAGGACAGCAGTGCATTCATCTTCGACGTTTCCAAGTGCCTCGACAACGCAGGACAAATCGAAGCATTTGCCATTCCAACTTTCAGACAGGCTTTACGGGCGCACGCTTGTGAGGTCACCGAGTCGGGTGTTTACTTTGCGTGGCCTGCGGATTGTGTTGTGTGGGATGGGGGGGAGAGGAATACAACCAGGGTACAAGGGCAAGGTGGCGTGAATCGTGGGATTGATCCTTTCATGACTCACGTCTATGGCGTTGATTTTGTCAGTGCGATGGGAGGGGTTAAAATCAAACATTTGTTCTGAGATAAATTAGAAATTCGTTCTGAGAACAGTAGGCCATCTAGATGACTCACGAGCTGCCCGTGAGAAATCAGTATCACTCAATCATGATCATTTTACAAGTGGAAACCGTGCTCACCAGCCACGCATACCTCCCCGACTCTTTGAAACATTCGCTCAAGCCCGAACCACGAATTCTCTATCATTGTCAGGACTCATCGGAGTTTGGATAAGGAAATCTATCTTTGCTTTGGTAGTTTCATGCATCACGATTTTATTCGCCCGTATCTGATTCGAGTACTCTGGAAAGGCAAGACATCATTGCCGCCATCTTCCTTCCCACTCGTTGATGATCGTTTATTGCTACTAGCACAAGCCGCAGTGATGAATAGGTGTTATGACGGTTCGGCACGGCATCCCAGTGACTTTCTACGCCAAAGGGTTTCGCTGAAGAGGCTGACTCTAAATCCTTTGACGGTCGATTCTTGATCGTTCTCCGAGGTCAAGGGTACGCCATGACGGAATGATAGGATCGGCTCGAACCTGATAGATTTACAAGGCGAGTCACACCCTCATCACTCGTCCCTCGTCCCCACCCAGAAATAGATCCTTGACATCATGTTGAAGAGATCGGTGGAGTGGCCTCAATTTTTGGAAATCGAGACTAGCCCGACTTCTTCGGGAGCTCGTACCTATTTTTGAACAATGCTCCGAAACAAGTGTTCGATGTGATGCTGAATACTGATTTATGTCGCGGCGGGAAGGAAGTACGATATAAAGCTGCGCCAGTTGACATGAATATCGGAACCCCGAATCTTTCTTTTCGGTAACCTGTTACAAGCCCCAGCCCCGCCGCAAGACCGTACACAATGCCTAGTGGACAACTCATCGACCCTGTTGAGGATTTTCGGCTATAGTGAGCCTTTGGTTCCTCCTCCTGGCCCAGTCTTGACCTGATCACTGTTTACAGCTTCCTTACAAACGTGAGCATTTCCCCATTCCCAGTATGCCTGCCCCAGTTCTGGACCTCGTTGATTCGCCTAGTGTAGTGCGTTTGCCGTGTTCGCAGTACTCATATGGGATCATGTTGATACCTTCGCTACGGAGGTGAGTCGAGTTTTGAAATTTGCGTGAAGAGGGAGTCTGCCATTCGGGAATATTGGGATGTGGGTGTGGGCTAAGAAGAGGGGATAGAAAGTGCTAGGGATTGAGGCTGGTGTCGCTTGACGCTCATTGATCCACCTGCTTCACCTACAGGTTGAATGCATATGGTTGGGCCCGAAGGGACTCAGTAAGTGCCGACTGCCATGGGATCCCAGCCCTGTTGAGAGCTAGCTGACATGTTTTGACGCCTAGTAACATCCCTATTCTTGCTGGTTAGTTCTCCGAGGGCTCTTTCAAGACAGCAGTGCTATCCGGACTGACACCTTTGACGGTATTCGATAGAATCGATACTTGATACCTCTGGGGTTTGTGGTCAATCTGTTTGGTTCGCTTCCCATTTCCTCGGACTCCCCATGTCCTGATCAGTCATGTCCTGCCTTGTGCTAGCCTACCTATCTCCTGTCTGGGATCTCAAGGTCGGTGGACTCATTTTGTCGTGATAAACGCTGACTGATCTTCGTGCCTATAACTACAGACGTTCGTATTCCATTGGCATTAACTCGCCCACTCCTGATTGATTCCGCTTAGATGTCGCAACTTCGCTCGATTTGAGGGTTCATTGAGACTGATCGGGCTCCATGTGGTGGGGCTTATGATGCTCATACGGTGGGAATCTCGAGCGCTCTCTTATCAGGGTCACTATCTTGGCCGGCGGCTCAACGCTTCCTCATTTTAGGATTTACGCGCTTTACAAAGAACAAGTGAAAGTTGTGCTCGGCGTTGCAATACTCTTGGCTTTGCAGTTTGGAATTAACGCCTGGTTATTGACGAAGAGAACAGGTATGTTGATCCTCAACTCATCCGCAAAGGGTCGTACTAAAGTTTACTGTCGTGCACCCGTGTTCTTTTACAGCAGTTGGACATACTGATCCGAAGATCCATGGCAAGCACTTATGCGGTGTAAGATACAGGGCTCATCAATACCGGAGTGGCTGCTGCTGATGCAATGGAGTTATCGGTAATGACGATCGAACGCGAGAAGGTTAGGCTTGAGGTAGCAGTGGAATGCAATCAATCGAAGAGGAGGGATGCGGATGGAGAATCTATCAACACTGATACCGCGAGTGTAGGGCTGTACCCGTAAGGCATGGACTACGGTCCATTGCATTCGTGGTCGTACAAATTGAAGTTATGCTCAGTATCATACTTACCTTGTTTCCAATATACTTACGAGAGGATGCGAGTCTACTGACAAATTAAGAGCGTGACTATCAAGCTAAGTTGGGGCGGTGCATGTCAAACCTCTGCACTTCACCATGTTCATTGTTTTGCTAGCGGAGACCGTGCTCGACATGACCCTCGCATACCTCCCCATCATGTCGAAATGCACTCTCAAGCCCGCATTATGACACTCTCATAGCAGTGGCATTGCCAAGGATCCAGAAATCCATCGCCGATCTGCTATCCTATCCTTACATACGACTCAATTTGCTGTACATAAGCATAGCTCGAAATGTTGAAAAGGCGATACACCACCACCACCACATTCTTCCTGCTCCTCATCCTGGTGATTGTTCACTGGTCCCATCAAACCGCTGTGGTGAAAGAGTGCAATGACGGTTCGGCATGGCTTCACGGTGAGCTTTTTACAGCATGCGCAATGATCAAAGTTGCTCATCAACTCGATTGCAGCCGCCTCAAATCGTGCAATATAGCGCCACGCAAAATAGATTCTGGATATCATGCAGGAGCGAGAGTGTGGCAATACACGCTTACAGTGTTTGTTTTCGTAGTAGCATCTTCAAAGTCGTGATGTACTTGTCGAGGCACGATGTAACGCTGCGCATTGGAGAAGCTGTGATAACTGAAGCGCCGAATTGTCATCATTCGGCAAACCCCGAATCTTCCGTACAAAGCAGCTAGACTACGTCTTCGACCCCGAAGTGGTCTCTGAGATCCTGTTAGCCGTGTTCTCATGCTTTATGATGATGTGTAGTCAATTGACCTGACCTGTGTTCACCTGGATGTTACTTCGAGCCTCGAAGTCCCGACAATATTTGACCAATCATGTTGATCCGCCGAGCACGCTATCTGACAGGCTCCTGTCATCTAAAATTAATGAAGGTATCTGCTGACACTGAACAGACGCCGAAACGACCATATATATGGACAATGTCCGACGCTCACTTCGCTCTTATCTTTCCCCCCCTCTCACTCCGCCATGGGCTCACAATTCTTTCACCGCGCTACAAACACAAGAATTGGGGACAATAACATATTTCAACATATCGGAGGCAATGTCAACAACTACTTCAATCATACAAGCTCTCGCAAGCAAGAGGAGGATCGAATTATGGTGTGTCCTCGTCGGTATTCAACTTCATCTTCCACGGAGCTGAGACTGTACCTTGTCAAGCCAAGGCAAAATGAGTTCAGGGAATTCCTCAAGGGTGACATTTGTCTTCAGGAGCAGACTTGGTCAGAGGAGACGGAGTTGATTATCCAAATACCTGCGAGGGACAACTGTCCGTATCAAAGAGAGGTGAAAAACCGAGTGAAGGTCACAAAGAAGTTTCATACTGCCACGATCTTCCAGTGCGGTGATCAGAAGTTCACGGTGGTCACTTTCGAGCCAAAAGACAAGAGAAATAAGGAAACCATACGTCTGGTGAGTGTGAGGTGAACTTCAAGGTTGGGTATGGGATTAAAATGTCCCATAGCTCTGGAAGGCAGCCTATGAGGCATACTCTCGCTACAAGTAAGGGAGAAATATCAGTTTGAGCAGAAGGCTACTCACAGTTGAGTTCTAGGTCACCATGGCTCATGCAGATGCTAGGTTTAATGACATCGGAGATCCCAACCTTCATACTACACAAAGGTTCCCACAGTTGTCACAAAGACTCCCAATCGGAAGCTGATTACGGCATATGCAGAGCTAGTCAACGGAGATGAGTTGTTCCTTAGGTATTGTAGAAACAAAATCATATGGAAATACCTCATATGCACTCGAGTACGTACACCTGGATTTTGCATTGAGGCTATGCTGAAAGTGCTTTTAGAACTCTGCATTTGAAAGACTCCACGCAGATGAAACTCTACTGGTTGAGGTGAGCTGATCTGTCTTCCATAGATTCAGCCAGAAGTAATATCATGACAGATTTCTGTTATGTGCAGGGACTGGAATTTTGATCTCAGAACCAGAACTTGGCAATATGATGCCTCCACCTCGCAACCATTTAGAGGGCCCATTCCCAGTGCGATAACTCCACTTCAACTGCAGGGCCCTAACCCCGAGCTCAACGCCAAAGAGATCATCACCTGCTTCGAGCAGACTTTTGGTGACTGTCTATATCTGCATGCATTGTCCGAAAGGTGGTGGGGATCCCTGCCAACCTACATGGAAAATGGCTTGTTAACTTTTGGGACTGTGGTTGACTACTGGGATGGTAGAACCCTTGCTCACATTTCACCTCCTCTGTCTCCCGAGTGGTCTTTCAAGGATTACAGTCATGGGATGAAAGTGAGCTATTCCATGGAAGGTGCACCCAATTTTCATATACCCATATCTATACTGATTAACTTAGGCCCTTCACATGTTGACTGGTCACTCCACAAAGCCCACCATGCTCGATTGTCTCTATACTTCTCTCTTTGCATTCCACCCTATGAATGCATTCACCTACGCATGTCCTATCTTTGCCAGTCACACCTCATTCTTGCCAGCAATACTTCCTTGGATCCTGAAGATCTAAGTGAGTATATCTGCCACATTTGAATGCTCCACAAACCTGTATAACTTCTCTCTAGCCCTCATTGACTGCATTGGGTTCACTCTTTTTGGCAACTTTTCATATGACCCCACAACAGGTCCGACACCTGCTTATCTCTTTGTTCCGCACTTCTGGGTTGACTCCATCAACGGGATGTTTTGCACCTACCTTCCCCCTCTCGGGACACTGTTCTACTGGGCATCCGACCCAAATGGCATCAACAAGATTCCAGAGGAAGACTGGGGGAGATATGGGATTCCATCACTCCAAGTGGAACCATACATTGGATCTTCTTGGCGTAATGCCGACTATGATTTTGTTCGAGACCATCTACACACTAAGGGATATGAAGAAGATTGGGTTCGATATGCCCGAGACCATGGGTATCCTGAGCTCATTCTCGGTGAGTACCCTCCAATTTCAACCTCTTTGCGTAGTCCCAGCGCTCATTGCGGAACCTTCAGGTGACCCTCACACTGAGGGTCAGATTCAAGAGTTGTCGGAAAGGGTGGATGAAGTACACATTTCCGATCTACAGCCCCACAGCCAGTTCTTCCCCCTGTCGGAAGCTTCATTCATTACGCCTTTTCATTCCCAAGCGAGTGACATTCCGCCATCTCAGATGGTATGGAGCACCGAGGAGGGTTACAACTCACGGAAGCGAAGGGAGATGGAACACGCAATCAACTCAGTTCCAGCAAAGAGAGCAAGGGTTGCTACCCTAGAGCCATCAGATCATTATTCTCGAACACCAGCACAATATACCCCATCTACACGACAGAGATCATATGGTGGAATGAATTTTGCACGAGTAGCACAACAAACGGAGTTAGGTGGGCTCGACCCCCATGGTAGTGCCAGGATTTGGGAATGGGATCACAGGCAGTTCACATTCAATACTACTCGGGGATGGAATGGACACAGTACGGGAATTGGTGGCAATGATGGCCGGAGTTGCGGTGTATTTTTAGGTTGAATTTATGGTCTTGACTGCTGAACGATAAATTTTTTCGGATCGAGGCTCCCTTCGGCTTTTTCCTTTTCTGTCTATCCTAGTTATTTATTGTGTACCTCAGCTTGTGTCATGTACTTGTATATACTATACTCTCAGCGTACTCACTTCGGAGACCACCTTATGAAGTTGTTCTAACAACTTCGAACGGCTCATGTTGTTTTCTGACGACTTCTCGGTTAGGATAGGATGGACTCACTTGACAGAATTGTAACGGATCCCAATTTGCCTCATGCTCCGAGCACCCCTCCCCCTCCCCTGTTGGTGTTGCTGCTACTCAATTTTGGCATCCAGGAGTTGAGAGGTGCGATGTCGAGTTGAATGTACTTTAGCATAAAGTCGAGAGGTGGAGGATGAGGCGTGTCGTCGCCTCGAACATTGAATTGACGTTGTAAGTACGAGTAAGAGTAAGTAAACTACGAAAAGAAGCTAAGTACAGTAGACTAAAGTAAGTACGAGAATGGGTATGTAAGCATCACGATGGACCGGTTGACTGATATACATATACACGAAAGGAGGCAGGTAATAATACACCACAAGAAAACCGAACACAAAACCACGAGGGAAGGTAAAAATACGCAGACGCGAACAAGAGAAGTAAACCACGAGACAAAAAAAAAACAAAAACAAAAAACAAACCCTCACACTCCCCCCCTCAACCCCTCCACAACCCCTCCCACCACCTCCTCCCCCATCCCACAAACTCTCTCATACCAACTAGTATGTTCCCTCTCCACATGCCTCAACATACCCCACGTGCTCTCTCCCACATTGAACTTTTTCCAAAGACCCCGATGAGTGCGTTCTTCGGCGCACTTGCGGCAATACAACCGGTTTTTTTTACCGAGGTGGTAGAAGATGGAGATGTAGGAGGAGAGGAGGTGGGGAGGGGGAATGTGGTGGAGGTCCCAGGAGGTGGGGGTGTCTGGTTTGATGGTGATGGGGGGAGGAGAAATTGGGTCTTTCTCGGTGGAAGGAATGGGAGGAGGATCGGTGTCCATTTGAGGTGGGTCGTTGTTTGTGCTCGTACTCGGTTCGTGTTGCATCTCCTCGTCCTGGTTCGTATCGGGGAGGTCAACGTCGACGTCCATCTCGTTCTCTTCTCCACCATCTTCTCCACCTCCTCCTCTGCCCGCATCCACATCCACATCCATCCCCAAAACCTCCTCCTCCGACCTAGACATACCCCGCGACGTCCCAGTCCCATAATCCAACCCACTCGCGCTCGCACTCACCCTAACCCCACCATCAACCTCATCGTCATCCGAATCGCTAAGAATGATAACCTCCCTCTCCTTTTTCACCGGGGGTTCCTCATCCTCTTCGTCGTCGTCGGAATCGAGGAAAGTAAGGTCGATGACGGTATCGTTCGAGGTGGTGAGAGAGGTACTAGAAGTAGAAATTTCTTGTTTCACTTTCACAACGCTCGACGACGGGGGTGGGGGTGGTACAGCAGGCTTAGGCTTGACTTTGGGTTTCTTCACCGTACCCGTGCCCGCACATGCTGCAGAAGAAGAGACCGAACGATTCGGAGGTGGTAGGGAAGAGGAAGATAAAGAAGGGGTCGCACGAGATTTCGCTGCCGGTACCTGTTGATTTGATTTCCCCGCAATCGGTCCTGGCGTTGGGGTAGCTTTCATCGACATCGCTCCACTCCTCACCGGCTGTTTCGATGGCTGAGTTTGCTTCTGAACCTTATCAACAGGTTCGGGTTCGGGTGTTGGGGTGAAAATCCTATCCAACGGTGGGCCTTCGACTGGCGCTGGTGCTGGTGTTGCGGTGGTGACAGACGAAGATGGCTGCCGTCTGGGAGTTGGCGCTGCTGACTTGGTTGGTTTGCCGTTAGATGTGTGTGCTAATGCTGATGTCTTCTTTGACCGCTCCTCCTCCTCCTCGTCTTCCTCCCAAGGCAGAAACACCGACACCCTCCTTTTCTTCTTCGTTACGCCTTCCCTCCCTCCTTCCCCATTATCCTCACCACCATTACCACCGGAAACCGGAGGAGGCGTGAACAACCTCTCCAACGGAGGTCCTGCACCCTTCCTCTTTGTAGATGGCACCGGCGTCTTCAAGCGTGGACGGGGAGGGGGAGGGAGAGGTCGAACCGAACCCCCCTCGAACGTACCAGACGCCCGTCTCCGTTTCACCAGCCGAGATGGTGACGAAGCGATTCTAGGATCTTGAGTGACTGAACCCGCTGCAAACGTACCAGGCACCCGTTTACGTCGTGACGAAGCGGAAGCTTGTGTTGGGTGTATCGAACTTGTGGGAGGTGGGATTGGTGCTTCGGGTATAGGCCGTTTACGCTTCGATGACGATGATGCTGACGGTGGCATGGGCGTAGCTGGAGGGGGAGGAGAAACCATCGCTTTCCGCTTCGTAAATTTGAGATTAGCAAGAACGTCCTTGACCCGAGGAGCTGGGGGCGTCGGATCAGGATCAGAATCAACCTGATTACGCTTTGATAGGGCGGCTCGATCTGGAAGAACCGGCGATTGATCAATCTGGGGTGGTAGTACCAGCGCAGACGCAGAAGCAGACTGTATGCGGGGAGTCGGTAAGCTTGGAGGAGTAGAACGAACGGCTGAGCGTGTTGATGAGGGTGAAATTGGGCTCGGGGTGGGTGCTTCGGCTTCGTGTGTAGGCTCAGGCTCGGGTTCTGCCCGTTTACGCTTTGACGACGCTGCAGGCCGATGGCTTTGTAGAGGAAGAGCTGACACCGGAGTCGGCAACCGCGAAGGCGATCGTGAAGGAGAAGCCGATCGGTCAGCGTCTGGATGCGCAGATGGCGGTGGAGAGGGAATCGACATCGGCATCGGCATCGGTTCGTCTTGCTGTACATGTCGAGCAGTCTCCTCCTCTCTCTTTCGTTTTCGTCGGTTCTTTCGTTGCGCAGCAAGGTCCTATAAAAAATCGATAAACGTTCGGGAAAAGAAAGAAAAAACAGAGAACGTACCTCTTTCAACTCCCTAAGATCACCTTCCAACTCTTTCACCTTCTTCTTCAACTCCCGATTCTCCTTCGTGAGAATGTCGTTCTCAGCTTTCGTCGCATCCGCATCGATACCCGCCTCACCATCTTGTAGTTGTCGTACTTGTTGAGCTTTCGTAAGCGGACGGGGAGGTTTTATCGTGAACGTCGAGAAGGGTTTGGGGACCGAAATGGGTAACGCTTGGGAGAGATTGAGAGAGGCTTGTGATCTGATCCTAGAGACGACTGGTGATGGGGGTTGGGAGATGCTAGGGAACGATGACGATAACGAGGATTGAGAGAACGTCGGAGGTGCTTGACTCTGGCTCTGACTCTGCCCTTGCCCTTGCGCAGGCTTCCTCTTCGAGTTGATCACGCCCTGTATCAATCCCTGCGGCGTCTCTACAAAAGCAAATAAAACAGTCAAACCCCAAAAAGCCAGAAAAAAAGACAAAGAAAAACTCACTCAACATCCTCACCCTTCCCTTCCCCCTCAACCACCTCCTCCTAACCCACCCAACCACATCTTTCTCAATCCACAACACACACTCTCCATACGCCGGATGCACCACCACCTCTTCCTCCGCATCTTCAAACCGAGTCGAAGTCCATTCAAACCACCCACTGTCGTAACGAGCGAATAACCGAGCTTCCGTCTCGCCGATGTAGATGTCACCCGGTACACCGAGCGTAGAGGGTGGAGGGGAGTTGGGGGCGCGGAATTCGGTGTACGAGACGTGTACAGAGGCAGAGGAGGAAGAGGAGGACTGCTCTTTGTCCTTGTCGTCGTGTGGCCAGAACGACCGCGGTTGCCAGAATATCTCATCGGAGCCTTCGAGTTGTGTGAATCCGAGGCGAGGGCGAGGTCTTACTTGAGCTTTGTTTTTACTTTTCGTTTGTGTAGACGATGAGGAAGACGCGGTTGGCGTTGGCGTCGGTGGCCCCATCGTATCGTCGTCGTCGTCGTAGTCGAGAAGAAAGGGAAATTCCTAACCCTAACCCTCCTCACCTACCGTTGACTGACTCACCCCTGATCCCTGATCCCGGATCACGAGGGCACTTGAGGGTAGGTCTAATCGCGTTTCTTTCATACTTAGGCCCTGGTCAGTAGTGGGATTTGGAGGCGAATGATAGTGATACGAGCTCCTTATATACGCGTCTGATTTCCTCATTATGTACTCTTACACATCACAGCGGGAATTGAGACACCGGGTGTTCGGAGTTGCTGTAAATCCGAATCCCGATTGATATGATTTCCTGTCATGATGCAAACTATTATTGTTATGGAATGTTGTACCTAAACGTAGATGACAGAAGACCTATAACGCATATGTACTTAGACCCATCGAGCTCTTATTCGGAGCCCGGGGATATCCGACTCACAAAGTTTAGGCGCGCTTCAGAGCCCACCCTGGGGAAAGAAGATCGATCGCACGAAAGGGGTCTGAGGGGGGGAACGGCTAGGGTTACGCAGCCTCTCGTATTTTTATTTTGTACTAGTAAGTCAATAGACTTCGGAGTTGCTGACTCGGGAGTGACGTTTACGCTTGATATTACCAGTCCAACCTGGTTATATGCTTGAGACTGTACAAAAACAAGGAGTGCTCAGGAGAAGTTGCCATCCGACAAAACATATGTCGACTTGTGGTGGTTTTGTCGATCGCATCTCAGGTGCTTCTTGAATCTCGGGTGGAGGAGCGACGGGCCCGAGCAGCGTCTTGAAAATCTATTTTCAGCAGTAGAAGAAACAAAATCACTACCAAGAGCCATAAAACCTTACGAATCGGCGCAGTGACCGCATCGATATTCCTCACAAATTCGTCCGGGCAACAGATCGGGGGCGTGAACCCAGCTTCCTTGTGCCCAGGACCATATCGTTACGCGCTCGAAGACACCCTAAGCACAGCACGAAACTATCAAAAAGTCAAAGTCCGCTCTGCAACTCTCCGTCTCCAGTGATGTTGACTCCGGAGACTCGGTACTCCACACTAATTTCCAAGTGCCAGGTGTCATATATCGTAAAGAATCACTGGCTGACGTACGAGTAGGCTTTCTCCGAGTGCTGGCCAATTGACTATGCCTATTAGGGCGTTGAGACCAAGAGCTTGAACGTTGAACGATGGGGGCCTTTCCCACTCTGTTAGAAAAATCCCCAAAAATCAAAACACGGGGGGAGAATGGGAATGATGGGGAGATCACGCGCACGCCTCATCTTGGAGCTAGTGCAAGCCCTCTGATATAGAGTAAGTAGCGAGAGAGAAGGAGCCTGTTTGGTGGTGGCCGAGCCCATCTTGATTCTCCCAGAGTCCAGACTCGGACAGTCTACAAAGGTTTTGATGTCCGGTATACCGTATAAAGCGGCCATTCGGCTGAAAACTTTCAGACATCCCAATTAGAGTCAAAGAACCCTTAGAATCTGAGGAGCAAACGAGGATGAGTTCGCTAGTTGAGGGAGATGCTCGAAATCCAGCGGAACTCCCGAAATATTTGAACATCAGCTTACTTTCCCAGCACATGATTTAGACGACGCGTTAATTCAAACAATTATCGTATGTCCCAACTTACCCCCATCTTCCTCTAGCCCGCCGGATCATACCTTTACGCGCAAGACATCCTAAGCATAAAAGTTAAACTCGGCTCTGTGGACTCTCCGTCTCCAGTATCTTCTCCGGAGGTGCCAGGTGCTAAACATCACTGGGCTGACGATGTTGAACTCGAACGGGAAATTTGGAATGCCGAGTAGGTTTTTTATTTTAATTCCCCCGGGGATGCGTACACGGTACATCTCCGAGTGGTGCTGGTAGAGGTTGTGTTGAAGACCAAAGAGCTTGGCGCGACGACGGGCCCTTTCCCGTTCGGTTTTATTTTTACCATACGACCCACAGAAATCAAAATAAGGCGCGAAGGTACGGGGGAGAGAACCAACAGCCCTCTGAGAGTAAGTAAGATGCTCTAGAGAGAGAGAAGGGCGTCCTTTCAACTTTGTCGGTGGTTGAATTCGCCCAGACTCGGACAGAGGTTCAAAGTCAGACTACAAGTAAGTAAGGCTCCAACCGTATTATCTACTTACTGTATATATACGGTTTTTTCTGTATATGTATATGTATATGGCTATGGGCTCAGAAGGCGTTGTAAACAGATAGTAGGTATACGGTATATACAGTATACACAGTAACAAAATTCGCCGGCATACAATGCAGCCCAACACTATCCACGATAAAATCACCAATTCCCTGTTCATCCGCGGCATCCGAAAAAACATGGCTGGGGATCTCGTGGTCTTGTGATAACACCTGGCTTCGAAGCACTCTGTTCACCTCTACCATCGGCTCTTTGACGCTACCTCTCTTCAACGGATTTGCAGCAAAAAAACACTTGTCGCGAAGGCAAGTACATTTATTGTCTGCTATATGGTAAGGTGGTCCTCTGCTCGTACATCCGTCCCTAATTACTCTCTGTGGTGAGCAGTGCTGATTCGGTACTTGTCGTTCGAAAGTGGTGTAATCACCGAGGAAATGGAGACCTTACAGTGGTGGAAGGTAAGTGTACTTGTTTCAACCTGAGCCTGATTAGCGACATGTCCTTGTCTGACTAGGACCACGCCTCTAATTTCCCTATTCTGATTCGCATAGCGCGAGATTTCCTTGCCATCTCAGCCACCAGCGCCGCGGTGGAACGTGTTTTCTCCAAGTCCCCGTCCGTCCGCCGCCCCTCATACGCAAAAAACATGGGTCCCGGACAGAGCACGTGAGAATCGTATAGTAAACAGTTATATACAGTACGTAGAGTGTTGCCAACTGTATATGTATAAATACGCTCCAGCTCGTATACGTATACAATACGGTTGGAGCCTTAAACTGCCGCGCAAGTCGCGTCCAGGAGCGAGGAGTAGTCGTAACACGTGTCTAAGCCAACGCAGAGAGAGAGAGAATTTCTCACCACGTGACTATCGACACGCGACACGCGTCGCCGGTCGGTCAGATATTCCACTGTAAAGCAGGTAAATTCTTCGTTCGAACGGTGCTGTAAAAGATAATAGCGTCGCTTATCATGAACCAGGCGAGCACAAGATTGCTGATGGTGATTAGGATAAAGAGTAATATGACCCCATTTGTGAGCACTTTCGAGGTTGAGAAGTCCCATCAGCAACAAATTATTAATCACATGCAGCGATGTCCCGAAAATTATGACATATGTACCTGCGCTCGAGGATAGTGATGAGGTGAGTATGTAGAAAACACACCTGGCGAACGCACCATAAACTAGAAGCATTAACTGTCACTGTATAGTCCTGACCACGAGCTCTGAACAGTTCGGTTACCCAAAATCCAGAATCGACCCGAAAATCGACTGGAATCGACAGCTCTGACCCGTCTATTGATCCGTAGACATTGGACCTCTGCAACGCTCTACCAAACTTCTGATAGTAGATGCTGTACTACTCAATTGACGGTAGCCAGGCTGGCAAAGCAGGGGTATGTAGGCACTGACGAAGTCAGTGTTACACTCATCGGAAGGCGTCACTGAGTGAACTACAATGACCAGCCTGAGAGAGAACCGCACATAGTAGCTGACCACGTTTCTCACGCGCCGCCCCGGCGTTTGTAACTAAAGACATGTCGTAGCTACCGCTATGTTTTGACGTATCGTAAATCAATCCATGTTATGCTTGCTCTCTGAAGTAACTGACCGCACGCCTGAGCAGAGGCGCACTTTCAATCCCCGTGATACTGGGAAAGGCTGCCTTCTGGATCGCGAACGATCACCCATACGGACCTACAACTGGATTATTCACCTCGATCTTGGATGATACGGCTATACTTGCATACTATACATAAATAACGAAATGATAGACGGTGTATACAAGCGAAATTCGGAACTACGATAGATTCACAGAGAAAAGGGTATGAAGAATTGGGTTACCATCCGACGGTTAGACACCTTAAACCACGGTTCCTTCCTTGTTGGCCAGTGGTTTCTCGGTCTCAGGTCTACCAAGAGAGCCTCTCTCATCCACCGCTGCCATAGATCGTCGAAGGTCAATGGTTCCGTGGGTACCCGGCGCCATAGATCGTTGCTGAGATACGTTCGCCGCGCCTTCGGCAAAATGAAGCGTCGATACGACTTGCTGAACGTTTTCGACAGCTTGTCCATACGCGATGCGTACCATCATGATCGTTGGGGCGATTGCCTGCAATCGTGGATTAGCTAAGTCAAAAGATGCTATTGAAAAGTACCGACCGCCATTTGGACAGACATGACATTAGGGTCGAAAGGAGAGAGGCCACGGGCACTCGGATCTATAACGCGCGGTACAACAACTGCGACCAGTAGCGTAGCAGAGTAGAGAAGTCCGGATTCGAGGCTAGATCATAGATCGTCAACGAGAGGCAATATGGGGGCTCAATCGACATACATCGCCGCAACGATCACTTTGAGGTTGCTCTTTGAGTAGGTAGTGCTCTCTGATGCCATCTGCTCCGATGCTTCACGATGGATCCACCAAATTCGCCCAGCTGTAATGTAAAGGGTTTCAGTGAAAGGCAGTTCTCTGAGAGATCAACAATGATGTACTCACCGATCATCAAGGTCAAGATGGAGTCATAAGCGACAGTAACTATCACCAGCGATTGCGTGACATCAAAGGGTTTTTGGTACAAGGCAGTGTCCTGCCGACGATATGCTGCGATCATCACTGCAGTCGACATAAAACGCATGCCTTTCAGGGGTGAGGAGGAATGTAAGAGTGGAGCGCTTTTGCGGCAGAAGTTGCCTACCATCTACAACCAGCACGACGAAGGCAAAAGCATAGAGAATCATCTTTTTGGACCCCCAGAGGACATAGCAGCGCTGAACCTAAGAAAAGAGGATTAGGGATGAAGATTATCTGATAAGATCGGTCGGAAGACCTACGAGGAAGCAATCCATAATTATACTAAGCGGTGAGCTGATCAGACCCCGAAGGAGAAGCGAAGAACTTCATAGGCTACTCACCCAATAAAGAGGGAGGAGAACGTGCTCAGTCCCCTTCGAATCAAAAGAAATGACTTCAGTAAACGCACTATTACTACACAATGGGAGAGGCACGTACAACTTCGCGGCACTCGAGCTACTCCCCGAAAGATTCTCCTGCAAAGGCCCATAGTTCTTAGTCTTGACGGCATTGAAGGCGACAAGTGTTTGGCTTATGGAGATCGATGTAGTGGCGGCATCGTAGATGTTCGTCAAGACAAATAGAACGATGATACATCTCATGTATTGTTTCAAGGTGGCATTACTACGGCGGCGCCAGAGGACGTTGAGGGACAGTCCGAATATGATGACATACATCCCTACAAAGGTGTTTTAGTAGTGGTCCCTGCGTCGTGATCGCATGCGACTTACCATACACTAAAAACAACACCTGTTCACACAGGACGAGAGCGACACAGAGGTCAGTTTTCAGCCCACGGTATTCGAGACTTTTAACGGGCAGCTTACCGATAGTGTAGCGATGGGTCGAACGATGACGAGTTGTACAGTGGTGTAGGGTTCCAGCTTCTGCTCCAAGTTTTCTGTGTCTGCAGCCATGTTGCGTAGATCGGGAGATGTTGGAGAAAAGAGGGGAGAAGAACCGTCTCTGCGACCCGTTTCCCACCCTGGCCCACTCTTTTATCGTCTGGGAAATGATCTCTATGTTTACAAAGATGGGTTCGCATCGCAGCTCAGTCACCAGAACAAAGGCCTCCACAGCTCGAAGTGGATATGGGTCTCAAAATAGCCCAAACAGATGCTGCACGGCCTCGGTGTATTCGCATGCGGTATTCCTGGGGTGAGTTAGTACCTTTGATCGGATGGTCAGACACCGATAGCGATTGAGGTCAGGACTTGTTGCCCTGAAAACCATCGAAAAGGTAGGTGATCAAGCTCTCAGATCGAGGATTTGAGCTGGTAGTCCTTCTTGGTTACATTGCTCCTGGGCCAAAACCCTTCCATTTCCATCTTATTCTTTTACGATCAGCATCCGAATCAATCAACCAACAAAAGATGTATGTGAATCGCCTACTACAAACCCAATCTTTGGAGCGGTTCTGCCTTCTTCTACCACCCATCCCGAGAATGCCGGGTCGAGATTACACGATCTTGAAGTGGGGTCCCTCTATACTGCATCCTGTCTGATTAGAACAACGCCAGCATCTTGAGCAGTACAGCAATGTGGTGTAGCCATATAACCTCGAACGTTGAGGGTGTAGCCATACAGCCTCAAACCCAACGTTCGAGCTTAATCCGTGATAAGAAACAGCGAGGCACGAGCATCTTATCTGAGGATAAGATAACCCTGTGAGATGAGCGCGCGCGAGTTTAGCGCTGCTGGCGTCTAAACGTCGCGCTAGTTCATTCTCTCTCCTGCGCTCATCTCACTACTCGCTTCTGCTCTATAGTCGATTTTATCGCGTTTTCTCGTGTCAAAAACATGTCTGATAACCCTGGAAGCGATGGAGCAGGCTCAGGACAAGGATCACGCAATACAGATCCAATGCTACAAGTCCGGGCAAACTCGTTGGGATGGAAAGACAGAATCAGACGCACGCATCAAAACCAATGGCAGGTGGAGAACACGAAGAAGAGAGGCATTATTGCGCTCATCAAGGAGAATTTCGAGATACGCACAAGGAATGAGAGGCGTAGAGAGAGAGATGGAGACTACGTGAGGGATCCAGGGAATAACAGGCCGGGATCACCCCAAGAATCCGAGTTCACGATAGAGAGCAGACAGTGGGAGATGGTGAAGAAGTCAAAGATCTTGTGGAACAAGGTTAAGGATTGGCTCTCGCCGGAGAGGTTGGTAGAGATGGAAGAGGCGCATACAGCCGGGTCGAATGACTCTGAACTATCAGGCAGTCGAGAAAAGTCGAAGAAGTCCTCCGTATCAACCAAGGCTCAACCTTTCGTTGCGAAAAAGCGAAGAGTCGGGGTCAGAGAACGACCTGTATTCCCGGACATCCTACTACAGTACGCGAACTGGAACGAGAAACAAGCCCCCCCCCTTCCTATCTTCCTAAACGAAAACCTCCGAAAGCTGAACCGTCAGATAGCTCCAGCCCTTCAGAAAGCTCCAACGACCGGTGGTAGCAAAGAATGGATGCTGGACCTAGATGATTTCTGCACGAAACAGAAAATTCCGTACAAGGATAAGCCCGAGGAGGATAGAGAGGTGTTGAAGCTTACCTACAACGAGTGGCTGGAGGCCATAGAGAATTGGCAGGCCTTCGAAGAGAAGAGAGACCCGGATGGTGAAGAGGGCGAGTACGCCACGTTCGCTCTCGAGCATTTCGGCTACTTCGACGCTCAGAAGGATAAGGTGGAATTGTATGAATATTGGAAGGAGATGGAATGGGAGCTGAGGGTGCAGAGATTCGAGGATTGCACCGAGTTTGACATTAACGATTACGAGGCGAGGATGGGGCTTATTCGCATGGAGTACAAGATGGAGAAGAAGAGACAGGAGGCGGAGAGGAAGAGAAAACAAGACGAGGAAGAAAGGGAGGCCAAACGAAGGAGACTTACTGACTCCGCCAGGGCCAGCTCCTCAACTTCTGGGCGGTTTCGAGCAGGCAACCGGGACGATAAGAAACCCTCGGCCCCCCCGTGTTGCCTTGCATGTGGAGCCAGAGGTCATCGTGCCAACCAGCATGGTGCGAGGGATGGCCCACCGCTTTGGGCAAAAATCGAAGACGGTACTCTCACCCACCCGAAGACAGGGAAGGCGATCTGCATCAGATTCAACATCTCAGGTTCGAAACGAGCCGACCGAGGATGCGACAGATGCTCGCTCGAACACGCCTGTACGTTCTGTGGAGAACGATCCCACTATGCATTCGAATGGAAGTGTCGCCCAAAACCAGCTGAGCGGGATTGACTCCTGGTTTGATTCCGCTCGCCCTGCAAAGTTATCTTACGTCGACCTCTCCTCTACTATCATCGAACGACCTCGCCCACTCAATGCTAGACCTGAACACATAGACATATACGAACGAATCGTTACTCCTTATAGCGCAGACGCTTTCGCAGCAGAGATTGAAACTCACGGCCTTTCCAACGACTATCCTTTTCTTGTACACAACCTTCGTCACGGCTTCTCCCTCGGTCGGATGGAACCAATCCCACATACAGTCATCATCCCTAATCATCCCACCTGCAAACAGTACCCCGAACAAATCGACAAATACATCGCCGGAGAGCTGGAAGATGGCCGGGTCAGCGGGCCGTTCACGAAAGAGGAGGCAGAAGAAATATTGAGGGGTCCTTTCGTATGTTCCCCGCTCATCGTCGCGGTCCAGGATCAGGGACCTGGGTTGGATCCGAAGTACAGGATCTGTCGACATCTATCGAAGGGTACTCAGGCCTACCCAGCGGTGAACGATTTCATCGATAAGGATGACTTCCCTACAAGATTCGACACAGCTACAAAATATGCGATGGTGGTGAGTAATTTCCACGTATACTTTCATTCAGATACCTGTCACACTACCGAACGTCCGTTCGAGTGTTTGGCAACTTGCTTTGGCCACTCGTGTACTCAGCGAGTACCTTCTGGTCAGGTTGCGCGTCAGCTGGACACCAATCACTACGGGTCGTCCGCTCGACACCCGGTGATACGATATCGCTTGGTGCATCCGCTTGATGCCAGGTGTTGTAGTCTCGGATGTCCGCTCGATACCAGACAACCTATTCCTTATGGTCCGGCGTCCGCTCGATGCATCGATCTGTCCGCTTGACAAAAGCTACTTAGCTAACGGCTGAGAGGACCGCTCGTCACTCCCGTTTATTTGCTTCTACATGCCTATGTGTTAAGAACACATGCTGACGGCATTCACCCAGGTGGCCTGTGCTCCCGAGGGTTATCAAGCGTGCTCGATAGACATCGAAAAATTCCATCGGACCTGTCCGGTCTTGGCCCACCATAAGCCATATCTGGTGATCCAGGGCAGAGATGGGGAATTTTACATCGAACATTGCTTCCCATTTGGTGCAGCGTCGGCTAGTAGCAACTCGGGCATGATAGCCAATGCCCTAGTTGATATTTGGATTGCGTTAGCGGTGGAGCCTATCTCGAAATACGAGGACGATCTGAGTATGGGTCGTATCCCTACACACCGAAAATGCGACGACAACTTGTTTCATACTGTCCAAGAATTTGACGTAGGCGTCACGCAATCCACTCCTTCTTCCCCTTTCCCTCCAGACCTCCCCGAAGCTTCCATCGAAGAAATCATATCGCCCATCCCTTTTGACCCCGAAAATCCGGACGAAAGTATGTTCCGTTACGCATACGACAAAGCCAAGATGATGAACAGGATTGCTCATCTCGACACACCGTGGCATAAGAAGAAGGGTGACCCGTATTTCATATGGGTCACCACGTTCATCGGTTTTCTATGGGACCTGCCCAGGAAGCGCGTATCACTCCCAGAGCACAAAAGACTCAAGTATCGCGAACGAGTACGGCAATTCATTGACGTACATGACGGCCGTCCATGTCAGCTCGAGGCGGTCGAGAAAATACACGGCACGCTCTGCCACTGCGCTTTCGTGTACAGGGAGGGCCGGACTCGCCTCTCGTCAATATCCAACTTCGGTGCTACCTACTATGACAACCGCTTCATCACGAAACATCCTTCGCGCATGATGCTCGAGGATCTCAGGTGGTGGCTTGCTGTCTTGTCGGACCCTTTGTTCTATCGCCAACTCCACCCGATTTCTCCACTACTCGAACGAGAAATCTACGTCGATGCATCGACATCTTGGGGTATAGGTATCGTCATAGACGGAAAATGGGATGCGTTCGAGCTCAAGCGAGACTGGAAAATCCCTGGGAGGGATATATGTTGGCTCGAAACTTTAGCTGTCGAGCTGGCAATTTACCACCTCGCAGCTGAAGGTTTGCAGGACTGTCGGATTGGGATCCACTCGGATAATCAAGGAACTATAGGTGCCATGGGAAAATCGAGATCCCCAAACGTTTGGATCAACTCGTCACTCCGACGGTTGTATTCAGTCTTGTATCCGACAAATATCGACGTCGTATTAACCTACATCGAGTCTGCGAAGAACCCCGCAGATCCCATCTCGCGCGGAGAACTGGGACCACGGGAAAATCGTCTTCGTAGGGACTACTCGCTGCCCATGGAACTAGTACCTATTTTCTATGAATAGGGAACGTTGGGCTAGACTGGCAGCGCTGAGAGCGGGCCAGAGTTCAGGGTTACCGCGCGATCCTTCGAACTCGAACAGTGTTTCGTCTTCTTCCTCATAGTATGTCGTCCTCGAGTTGACTTGTACTCACGACTAAACGGTGATTTAGCTCTACTTCTTCTCCGACCCACAAGACAGACAAGGGTACCCACGATGGACCCATTCATTCCTCTTCTCATTTCTTGACACAACATATCAGTATCATCGAGAGACGACGACGTCTCCAGCATATACACGAAAAGAGACTAGCACAGAACGAGTTGGATAGTGGGGAACTCAAAAAGAAAATCAGGCTTTCGACTAGAACTCCCAAACCAGGGAACGAATATAATCCTCATCCGAATCGACCACCAGTTTTCGCACGCGACTAGTCTCTCCACCCAGACTAGATACTACGACCTCTTTGAGTTGGATGTTGATGGTCGGTCTGTATCTAGTCTGTTGGTACCTAGGGGGTGTCATACGCCAGACGTCTTCTGCCGTAAATAATGCCACATGGCAGTCACATGTTTTCCGATCAGATATCTGACGCGTCCATCGTCGCTTTAGCTTTCACCTCTACCACGACGTGTAGCTGCTTGACCTTCGCGTCGTACCGCGTCTCATCAATAGATATCACTTTAAACCACACAAAAATGAATTCTGAACATCTAAATAACCTAAATTCCTCTCATATCCACCAACATTCTGCTCCAATTGGTACTACATCCACATCCCCCAACCCAGTCGGAAACTCTCACTATGAGGCCCGTCTAACCCTGAAAGCCAAGACTCGAGCAGACTGAAGACGCAGCGGGGCCGGGTTGAAGCGTGGCTGTGAGCGCAAACTTGGAGATGGCAGACGGGAGACGCCCAGCGAAGAGAGTGCCGATATGTCTGAACATGGGCCTGAAAGACAGACCACATTCATCGATGAGGTGGCATTCCTCAGCACAGCCGAAAATAATGTTTGAGCGGAATGTTTTTGAGTTCAGGATTTGTCGCCATTCTGGTTCACGAAGGTGCTCCGGATCCACACATACAAGCTGGTAGCCGCATTCTGAGATCTTCCTAGTGAGATTTATGCCGGATTTTCGAGCTTCTGTGACATTATCATGCGTATAGGCGAATGCTGAGATACCGAGATAGCCAATTTCCGTGACCTAAATGATGCAGTAAGTATAACTCGCAGTGAGAGAGTATGATATGCACTATATTGTTGGCAAACCCCTTTCTTGGTGTAACAATCAGCCCAACCGGTTTCCTTCTCCACGTTGAACGGCGGGTATTCTTCTAGATTCCAAGTGATTTCACAATGCACAAGTATCGGAATAGCGAAGAGAGCCGACTTTCCATCTCCAGTCGCAGTAATGCACAAAAGTTGTTGCTGGTCGAGAATGAGCAGAATCGACTGCCGCTGGTAGGGCTTGAGGCCTATATTCCATTGCGGAATAGTTTTCTGGACGATGGTGTCGACTACTGAGGCTCCTTGAGGTGAACGGAAGTTGAGATGAGTCGACATCGCGCGGCCGTGATGACGGTGAGAGGCAAAGATGTAGATAAGATTGATCGTGTGGCTATGAAACGTGGTATTTATTACGGCAGAAGAAGTCTAGCGCATCACCCCCCGCGCGTACCACAGGACTAGCACGCGACCGGATTTTCAACTGGGAGACAGAGTACTCGAAGCGGAAAAAGGAAGAAGAGGAGAAGAAATGGTCACCAGAGATTGTCGCATTGGCCAGATCAACTATTGAACGTTCGCTGCATGACAACACACTCACGGGCTACGGGGCAGGTCTCCTTAGGTTCACACAATATTGCGACAAACTTCACATCCCTGAAGAGTACAGGATGCCGGCAGATGAAGTCATCCTCACGGCGTTCATTGGGGCGCATGTAGGGTCAGTGGGGGGAAAGGCAGTGGCGAACTGGCTGTCGGGGTTAAAGATGTGGCATGAGTATTGTGGCGCTCAGTGGTACGGAAACGAGGCGTGGGTTCGTATGGCGAGGGTCACAGCAAATAAGGAGGGAGCGGCCTTCAAGAGGAAGCCTAGAGATCCGGTTTCCATGACGCACCTCCGAGTACTCAAAGATGGTTTAGATCTATCGAAGCCAAGGGACGTCGCGATATGGGCGATAGCTACCACAACATTCTTTGGGTGCAGGCGTCTCGGAGAAACCACCATCCCGTCGAAAGCAAAATTCGACAAGAAGTACCATGTTTCGAATTCCACGTCGTACAGTTTCCACGCCTTATCCGACGGGAACACCTCATGTTCGATCCGCATACCTTGGACAAAGACGACGAAAGAGCAAGGTGCAGTCATCGTTCTCACAGGACGACCGCACGACCAGGACGATATATGCCCAATCAAAGCTTTAAAGGCTCATCTTTTGGTCAACGCGACGAAGGTACCCGACGACTTCCCACTATTCTCTTACGCTGTTAATGGCAAACCATACATGATTCCCAAAAAGGATTTCCTTTCTCGCTGTCACTCGATTTGGTCTGCAGCTTCATTATTTCATGTTTTCGGTCACAGTTTTAGAATCGGCGGTGCAGTTCTTTTACTTTTGGCAGGGGTACCACCAGAGGTGGTAGCGGCGACAGGTGGTTGGACGTCACTTGCATTCTTACTTTATTGGCGCAGAGTTTCCGAGATTCTACCGGCTTCTACTTCTAAAGCTTATTCTTCACGCACAGTTTCGGACATTTCTTCTACAATGAACACTTTCAGATCGCAGCAGGGTATTTCACAGACTTTGATAGATAACGCATACGAAGGTCAGAATTGTAACTTAGATACTCAATGAAGTGTAAATCCCTCCCACCCGCTTCCGGGGGGAGTCCAGATATCGTCTCGTTTGGGTTTGTCTCGCCAACATCTGCACATGGAGCGGTTGCTCGGGTGGGTATGACAGACATTGTCGAGCCCAACCACAGTGATCCCGATATGGGTGGGTTGGCCAGGCCTCCGGCACCCACTGTAAATAGGATCTAACACTGTCGTCTCATCAGGGATTCAAGACTCCCGTTTCTTTCCACATTGGTGAACCAGAAGATCTGGTCATTCTCTCACCTCACTCATCGTGAGGAGTGTTATCTTATTCCGTGATAAGAAACAGCGAGGCACGAGCATCTTATCTGAGGATAAGATAACCCTGTGAGATGAGCGCGCGCGAGTTTAGCGCTGCTGGCGTCTAAACGTCGCGCTAGTTCATTCTCTCTCCTGCGCTCATCTCACTACTCGCTTCTGCTCTATAGTCGATTTTATCGCGACCCACCCTCCACTCCCTTCAGTGCTGGGATCAAAGTACCAACAGATCAGTACAACTTAGTGATCCCGAGCACTCAGACCTGGACCGGTCAGTTTGCACGGTTTAGCCCTCCCGCCATCCCGTGCCCGCCCGGCCAGGCCTCCGGCACCCACTGTAAATAGGATCTAACACTGTCGTCTCATCAGGGATTCAAGACTCCCGTTTCTTTCCACATTGGTGAACCAG
>JANHQD010001727.1:0-12942 GCA_024721195.1 Marasmius sp. AFHP31 | reverse complement strand
TCTATTTCGTTCTGATTCACCTGTCTACCCTGTAATTTACCTATATGGACCTATATTTTTCTCACACCCAAATAGTATATAAAGTACATGTAGAACCTCCATGTACTTTAGTTCGGTTGTATTGTTCTTTATCCAGTCAAATGTCTATCAAGCTCTATTAAGCTGAGTATTCTCTCAAGTCTGTGGCATACTAACTGTCTCTGTGAATCGCACATCACATCCTACAGGTGCACTCTTTGTTAGTTCAGGTCTCTGGATAGAACCTTGGCTAATAGCGACTGTCCGCGTTACCAAAAGGACCCCATTGTCTCATAATACTGCTAGCTGGAGGCTCGCCGTATTTCCCTTCCATCATCCAGCTACTTGTCGGGAGCTTGTAGTTGTCACCTTCCCTCTATTCTCATCCCTCGCACTCTTGTTCAGGTGGTCCTGAGTCCAGGATACGAGTTTCCGCCAACCCAGTCAAGGACCCCAAGGCTTTGTGGTTTTACGGCTATTCATTATTTCCGCCATTGTTCCCCTCATTTCCGCATCACTTCCTACCTTCCGCGACTGGATTCGTGCCCAGAAATCACGACCCTTACATTACAACCGAACTCCTTGCTACGGTTGACGAGCCTCGTCGAACAAGAACCATCCAACAAGCTCCCTGGTTGCACGTCTAGTTGTATTCTTTCACATTCACTCTGCAATCTTGCCAAAATGCAGAACGCGGTTGTTCAGTCACCGACTACCTACAACATGGTTTCTACACTTTCCTCCCCATCCGCGATCGCCCCAGACGACCATGTTGAAGTCTTTCTCGAGATTCTTTTCGAGTTTGGCTTTGAACTGGTTGACATTGACAACCTTCTGTCCAATCCGGGTTTCGAAAACATCCTCTATTCCACCTCGTTCAAGCAGCTTCTTCGCCGGTTTCCACCCAACACCCTCTCAGATTTTTCTCTCTCCATGCTCGTCCATGTGGTAACTGACGAGACCGTACTGGAAGTCCTTGCAGACGAAGAACTCGTCCCATCCTTTGTGGACCTGCTTGCAAATAGGTTGGGCAAAGTGGTTGGTTTGGAGATGGACAACATACCAGTTCCATCTCGCCAGCTCTCATCGAGCAGCAACTCCATGGTCCCCACTCAATCTGCACCCCAAACCAACACGGTCCCGACGTACTCTGCTGAGATCCATTCCGCGTCCTCCTCAACTGGTTCCGGGATTGATCTCAACTCCGTGTTCAATTCGCAGCAGACATCCCGGTACACCACCCACCATATGGTCACATCCTCCGGGTTGTTAGCACCGAACAAGACTCCCCCAATCTATTCTACCATTCCACATGGCAAGGATCCTGTTATTCGTCCACACCCTGCAGCAGTCAAAAGCAATTACAAGCCCGATGTTGGTGCCAGCCAACGCTCACCCAAGTCTGGTATTCAACCGAATGCTCTTGACAGTCGAAATTATGTATCAGGTGGGAAAAGTCAGCATGGTAACCACGAACGCGGGACTTTACTTTACCTTCAACGTGCACCACATGCCACTGTCAAACCCACATTGTTTCCTTCCGCGTCCATCCCGGAACAATCTGCGATCCCCTCCTTGCAAACACCACACTATTCCCCACGTTCCATCAAGGGTTCCGCGTTCCTTGCTGTCGAAGGTATACCGGATCTAGCATCACCGACCAACGAAAACCATGAGGAAACATGCCACAATTGGTTCGAGGACGCTATGGATACAGAACGATCACATTCCGTGATCCGTTCCAACTCCGGGTTCAACTTGCAAAATGCACCACAACGGACCATCGGCAATGTTTTGTTGCCCTCCCAGCCGATACTCTCAAACAGGTCCAAATCAATCAGCTCCGCTAGCGCTCATAGCGACAATGTGGTAAATTGCTCACAGTCCAAGGGTGGCCCTGTAGTCCCTCGCAAATCATACATGCAACAAACCCGTACCTCCCTTATTCCCACAACCATGCGTTCGCAACTTGAAACACCGTCTTCCACCCTGCCAGCTTGGTCCGCGTTGCTTAGTATTGATGGTCCTTCGATTCCTCCCGGCTCTGCAATCAGCTCGCAAGTACCGGGCTGCCCCATCAGCCACGTTCCAAGGCCATTTTCTCCGATTCAGACCTCCGTTCGTGCAGAGCAACCCACTTCGGATTGGTGGGACCAAGATGGGAGTTCTGATTCGCTATTTTCAAGCGATGCCGAAGGAGAAGACAATTATTTGGTTGATCCCGAAGAGGCCTACAACGAAGACGATCATTACTCAAGGGGGCTCGAAATATCACCAGAACACTCCCCGTATACCGAGTTTCCTGAATTTGCGGACAACGTTGATTACTTCAATGATCTCAGCGACCTCTACGAGGATGAAGAGACCTATGGCTTTGGAGATCAGTACGAGCACGATGAACCCGAAGGCAACTTCTACCATGAGGTTGGCACCGTTGAGTATGATGACGACAGTGCTAGTCAGTGTTTTGAAGAGTGCGGAATCCCACCAGACGACTCACATTGTACCGAGTTTGATGGAGTCGCGGATAATGCTGACGGGTACGACGATTCTCGTGACCTTCATGAGGATGGGGAGAACTACGACTTTGGACATCAATATGATCACGAGGATCCCAAAGATGACCCTCATGTCCAGATAGGCGACATTGGGTACAACGATGATGCGACTAGTCAGCATTCGGACGAACCTCAGATACCACTGAAGGACTCAACTCACCTGGAAGTTGACGAACAATGGGATGCTGTTCTCTCTGGAGAGGAATACGTCGGGTACAATGATGGAGCTAGTCGATGCTCAGACGAGTTGGGTATTCCTCATAACGAAGAGGAAACAACATACGACCCCGAGGACCCCTGCGAGATTGACCAGCCTCTCAGTGATGATGACGGCACATCCCAGGGGTCAGACGGCAGGCTCTACAGCAACGGGGGAAATCAGCTCGATAGCGACGAAGAAGACGCCATTTACCTCTATGACGAGGCTGCTGAATTCAGTGATAGCCAAGTCTTGGACGAACCGTACGATGACGGAGCCAGTCAACGGTCTGATGACTGGGGTATCCCTCCCGATAATCAGTCAGAACAAGGCTATGAAAGCCCTTGCGAGAACGATGGGTTCGAGGAGGACAAAACGGATCAGTACGAATATGGCGATGAGAGGAACCCAGACGAATACCTTGTTTTAATTCCCCAAAGTTTCCCTTGCGCGTTGTGGTCGTTTCAGCTGCCCAAAGACACCCATCTTCCTCCATCTCCCAAAGAGGGCATTTCCTACGAGTCGAAAACAATGTTCCCATTCCGAACCACCCTCTTCGACACACTCTCGTCTCATCTTCCATTCTTCATCATCCTAGCCGTTTTCGAACCACTCCTGCGATCCATTAAGGCGATGTTTCTTCAAAATCTCCAACTCTCTCGCCATTTCGTTTCACCTCTCGAAGGGACGGACATTATCGTCAACTACCGGGAACACCTCCTGTTGCCTGAGGACGATGAATCAGATTCAGAATTCTTGGATGAAGAAATCGAGGTCACTCACGATGCGATGGACGATTTATTCGGCCACTCTGGCTCTGACGAGATCTCGTCATACGACGCCAACGAGTCTGAGGATGGCATCAACAAATGTCCAAATGAACCGGGAGTTCCCTACGGTAACGAGGATCAGGGAGAACCTGACGAGCGGAACGAGGACAGTTCGAGCTACATCGCAGATTGGTATCAATACGGTTGCGGAGATGATCAGAGTCCGAGCGAATACCTGGCTCTGACATCTCAGAACTTCCCCCAATCGTTGTGGTTGCTCCAATCGCCCAAAACGGAGGAATTCGACTGGTCGACGTTACCTTACTCTCTTACTACCACTTTCCTCTACCCCTATCCTGGACATACTTCAGTCCTCACCACCCTCGCATCCTTGGAACGAACCTTACAGTTATTCGGCACAGCGTGGGCTCAAAGACCTCCGTCCTTTCGAGAGAATTGGGTTGGGATGTTGGATGAAAAAGCTGTGATGAACGCAGCTAGTAAGCAGCATCTCAAACGAAGCTCCATAAACGGACGCATCGTACCTGTGTACCTAGCCACAGATCACGATCTGCTCAATAGTCTCGAGGCAACCGGTTCATATGTTTATCATACTCACAACGACAACCTTGAACCGACATCCTCTCCCGAAATTCTCCAGACTCAGCAATCGTCTACTGTGCCCGTGAGCAGGCTATCTACTTGCTTTCTCGCTCTTGTCAACATAAGCGTGAAGCTTCGGCACAAACGGTTGGGTCGGAGTGACAAGGAAACGGCTAGTGGTCAGCGTCACCAATGGCATATACCGGTGGTTTCAAGCGTACCATCTTTTGTTGGTACCGAGCTGTTCAGGGAGGTCGCTTTCGTCAGAAACGTTCTGCAGAATTTGCCTCAGTTTACGGGGGTGCTGAAGCAGGCTGCTGCTAACGAACCTTGGGACTACCTCGTCGTATTTGGAACCTTCGAACCTTTCCTACGGGTCACCATCGTGGTATTCCTTCAAAGCCCTCGACTCTCCTACCATTTTGTCTCATCAATTGAAGGAACAAGCTCGGTCTCCAATCATCGAGAATACGTGCTCTGGCCCAAAGAAGGAGATTCAGAATCAGGGATCTCAACCAGAGGAATAGAGGTTACCTACGACACTGTGGACGAACCGTTTGACATAGGATCTTTCAACCACCACGATAAACCATTTGAGGAAGTCATAAACGGTACAGTCCTCAATGCGCTGCAGTCTCTCGAATTCGAATTCTCGAGAGGTCAACCACAACTCAACACCATCTCATTTTTTCTTGCCAACACCGCTCCAATGCACTCATCAGGAGTCCGTTGTCACCCGTTGTTACTCAACCCAAAGCCCGCTAGTGCAATTTTCCCTGATTCCCTGCGGCCTATAGAAATGTTGGTGCAAAGAATCGACAGCCCTAGGCCAACGTTGCGGGCTCTGTACTCGAGGCGAGATGGAAGTCGTGAACAAAAAGGGACGCGCGGCAGGCACAGTGAAAGTGTCCGTCTATTGACGCCCATTAACGCTCGTTATGCTGGGTGCTCACCTTCGATCCTGATTCAACAACCCTTACGACGAGAAAATCGGCGTTTGAAGGGGGGAGTAAAAACCCTACCAATGTCGTCATTTGCCGCCCATTTTCTCCTCGTCACCACGTTTCTTCCTCTACTTTTCTGTTCAGATTTCGATTTTTGGAACCACAGCAAGGCCCAACAGAAATTCCCGGGGAACGAAGGCCCTATGCTTGATCAAACCTACGCACCTTATCTCTCCCGACCCCGTTTTGCCCTCGTCTCCCTCCTTCTCACTCTTTCGGTGGTCGATTTTCACGGTCAGATAACAACATCGAGAGTATTCAAGAAAGGCTCACCTCAGCCTGGATACAATTGTTCACCACATTCTTCCCCGCATTCACAACCCTCGTCATTATCTTTTCGTGACCTTCGTCCCCACAATGGTCTACATTCAAATATCCTTCATCCAGCGTCAACGGGAGTGTCCAAAAATGACCTACCTTGTTCTCTCCGGGTATTCCAGCCCCTTCGCGACTGTTCCCTACCACCACTCAGCCACTCACATGTCAAACCTCCACCACACCTCTCTCTAACCCGGTTAGGCGCTGCCAAAGCATTGGGGAAGCTTGTATTCGGCGCTGAACTGATGAATTGGGCACGTCCAAACGGTGCTGTAACGCAAAGTAAACAGCACAGGGAGGACAAAGAGAAACACATTTCCATACACGTTATCCTGGAATCAGGTGTCTTGGATCACCTCGATCGACGACATTCAGTCCCTCGAGAGGCAGCCAAGATAGCGCCTGTTAGCGCTCAGGCTCTGTGCTATTCGCCCATAGCTCACATTATCTGCGTTCAGCAAAAGCTCAACTACAGGATGGGAGCTTTATATCCACTGCTTCACACGCTCGACCCGAAGGATCTCGAAGCTCCTTCCTTGCAGCAATCACAGTCTCCCTTAATCCTATCCTCCCTTACCTCGAGGTCCTTGGTCCCGCGATCACAACTATCAAACGCACGCTCTGTCGGTTCAAGTCGGCGTTGGTATCCCCATCTCCGCTATTGCGACCTCTCAAATTATCATCAGCTAGCGCCGCCAGCAGGAATACTTAATGATGACCCACCTCAATTGGTTCACACTCAGACATATCCGAATCACTCTCATTTCAGCACCGTTACCGCACGGTGTCAGCGAATGATAGTCCGATGCATTCTCCTCTTCAACCAAATCCCATTCTCACTCACGCCCTCTTGGTTCACCCTACTCCTCACCCACAACGGTTGTCCCATCGCGTCCGACAGTCCATACTCATACTATCGACCGTCTGTCCTGGATACGATATTAATCCACGAATGCCCAGACATTTCTCTTTTCCTACCTTTCTGTACTCCGCACCAACCAGACGTGGTTCAGGCATCCGACGCAATCATTCAGATCGAATTTGTGCTATTTTCCAGAGGAACGTCGAGACAAGGCAGTCAACACCAAATCAGATACATCCTCGTTCTGACCCAGATCCCATCCGTTGTCTCCGCGGTGTCCATCCAGCTCAACGAGTATAGTGAATCTTCAATGGTGCTGAGTAACTCCCTGTCTGTACCAGTCAGCAACCCAAGAGTCACACTCTGGTCGAACGACACACCTTTCCCTGTCACCTATATCCCTAACATCACCTGTTCAATCACGGTTTCGTTCTCGACCAAGCTCCACATCTCCATAATCCAATCCAATGCCGCCCGCACGTTACAAACGTTCACGATCAAACCAACGGAATGGACGTTCTCCAACGCCAGGAATGGCGGCGGTACCTTCCCATCAACGTTTGGTAGTTCTCACTTTTCTCTCGTCACCCCATCCCGCCAGATGACCTCATACATTCAACACCCTTCCGGTGTCTGGTCATTGACGTCTCCTGGTTCCACCGAGGTGTCGAATAGGGTTAGTAACAACCTATGGAAAGAATCAGTTAAACAAGACGCACCGGAGACCTCGAATCCACCAAATTACCCTCGTCTAATCCAACTCTCTCCACCGGGAAATTCGCTCTCCCCCAATTTTTCTTCCGTAGACGCCGTGGTCTCAATAGGGTTCATGCATACGCCCATCGGTTTGGGCTTCTTCCATAGTTGTTGGAAATCATCACCACCCACAAACCTTGCTGTTGCCTACAACGGTCAGCTCGGTGACAGCCAAGGAGACAAAAACATACCGTGTTCAGCCGAAGTACTTTCAGGTCCTCTGACGAGTTCCAATGCTAGACCAGTTCAGTATGGTTCGATAAGTCTTCTAGAGGCTGGTCAGTATGGCAAATGGGAAGAAGAAGTCGGACGTGACTGTTAGGAGTCGAATACTTTCGACTCGATACAATGATCAAAGGCAAGAGGGGATTAGGAAGCAAAATGAATGCAGGTAAGGTTTCTATGGTTGTGAGTAGTGAGGTGGATTTTGGAGGAGAAAGTTTTAGCTGGTTGCGGAGCAAGGCTCGACGCGAAGATAGATGGTGTTAGTATTCAGTAGTTCACACAGTTGTTCAGTAGTTTAGATTGAGAATGAGAATGAATTTGAGTACAGACAGAAAGAAATCAAACTGGGGGTACAAAATATCGAGGTTGGGACTTGACGCTGTCGAGTCCCGCCTTATATACTGTAGCCTACTTCTATATAAAGGAATTGTAAAGGAGTCATGTATCTACTGCGGATGTATAACTTTCGGAGAATATATCTATTGTAATGAATGTACATATGGTCGGCATGAATGATTGTGAGTCAAATGACTGTAAATAGTTTAATTAATGTGCCGGGGGCTGAGGAATATGCTTGGCGCAAGGAAAAAGGTCAGGAAAGTATATTGGGGGCTGTGAGAGACCGCGGGGGCCAGGGGTTTAGTTGTAAATGCGAGGGGTACATTTTTTCTGAGTTGTCGTGCCAATTGTTTTGGTTGTTGCAGGCCGTAAAAGTGTTCGACTCGTAACATTATCCCCTCCTTGAGGCTCAAACTACTCGGGAGTTTGGTCCTCAAACAGGGTCACGTCAGCGGAAGGTTCATCGTAGTCGGAATAGTCTGAGTGAGAAGTGTTGCCGACTTGCGAAGGTTCCCCATGGTCAGAAGAGTTAGGCGAAGGTGTCATGATAGCAGGTGAGTCTTCGTAATCTGAAAACTCTGAATCAGAAGTGTCGATGAGCGTTGGAGGTCCTTGATGATCAGAGGGTTCAGATGAAGGATCGTGACTTGAGTTTCCGGATGAAAAATCGTCGTCAGGGTCCGAGAAAGTATAGAATGTGGGTCCGGCCGGTCCAGGAGGACCAGGAGGACCGGGAGGGCCAGTAGGGCCGGGGAGACCGTATCCAAATAGCGGTGCTGGTGGTGGTCTGAACGGTAGCCCTGGCGGTCCCGGAAATCCTGTTGAGTTATAACCAAACGACGTTGAAGGTGGTGGAGGTCCGTATCCGAACGGTGACAGAGGTAGCGGTCCAGCTTGTCCCCAACGAAAAGACTGTGGTGGTAGAAACCTGCCCGGTGCTGCAGGAGAACTGTTTTCAAACAACATTGACTGTGGAAATGACCCCCATCCAAACGGTGGTGCGTGTTCTAATCCTGGTGGTAGCCCCTGGGCATTTCTGAAATCGTAACTGAAAACATCCGACACGGATCTGTTATCAGGTGGCCGTTGGGGTAGTGGTATCGCAGTCGCTGACGGCAACGTAGATGGCGGCGATGAATTTGTTGACGGTATCAACAACGACGAAGACGGTGTCACTAACGACATGGATGGTGATGAACTGGGTGGTGACGACAACTGCAATCCTAGACATTCAGAGTTGGGTAGTGGCCATGGTTTGGAGGGTAGATTGTTCGAGCCGTTTTCGTTTAGCAACGTAGACGGTGGAGGTTGCGATAACGACGGTACCGAAGGCCGATTGGTGAATGGACTGAACTGGATATTAGGGGACGAGCCGAAGGCGTGGCTGTTGTGTCGAGCACGAGTACTAGTCGACGGTATAGCTCGCTGCGGCCTACCAGTTGCAGCTTGTTTTGTTGGCGGTTCCCAGTCAGAAGAATTCGATACCACGGGACGTGGTGACCATCCTGAGTGCTTCGAGCCCGTTGGTGGTGGTGTTGAGTAGCCGGATAGTTTCCCAGATCCGCCGTCAGGTTGGTTCTGCACTAAACCGTAAGCTCGAGCGTGTTTGACGGTGGGCGAGGATGATGTGAGCAATGATGGAGCCAAGGACGCTACTGGTAATGATGAGATGGGCATTGTTGATGTTCCAGACGAGGTAAATGAGCTGCCCGCTACGTTCGACGTGATAGACGGACCGTTAGTCACGTCGAAGCGAGAATGTTCATCATCGTTGACTGATAATGAGGGGAGTGTTCTTGACGGTAACACCGATGCCAAGGGGTGAGTTTGGTCGTCTGTTTTGTACTCGTTTGCTCTGGGCTCACTAGGAGATGACGAATGTGGGTGACGAGTCAAGGATGTGGAGGGGGTTGAATATCGAAATCCCTCAGCAGAAACGTGTAACTTGTTTCGGTCGTCGTCCGAGTCGTTGACGGTGAAAGATGTGGGCGACGGGGTTGGGTTAGACAGCAACGTCGGTCGAGAGTGTGATCCCTTTGGCCGTGACGAATCGTGCATTTTTGAATCGTGAACGTCTACAAACAATCTGCACGAGGCTGGATTCAGCAGAACCGTTGGGTAGTCATCCAACGAGCGAGACGTTGCACGAGGTGGTGGTGACGAAAAAATCGTAGTCGAACCATTTGCTGTGCACGGATGTCCTATCGAATGGTTACGACGCTGGCGTTGACTATCATTGTCGATAGTGAATGATGAGGACGATGTTAGTGAGGGTTCTAAGTGAAAGGGACCCGATCTTCTACGGTCCGAGTATTGAGTCGATTCCCGACGGTCTCGTGATTCACCAGTGGGAGCCCACAACGTCGGGAACGAGTCTCGAGAGTGTATCAAACGTTTGGGATGCGAATTTGATGGACTTGGAACGCTTGCCTGAGTATTAGGGTGCGGTGAAGATGAGTTGGGAGGTGGAGAAGGGGCTAAAGGTGCTAAACTTGGACTGGGAACTGTGTTTCTTCGAGTTCGAGCTCGGTCTTGCGAGTTTTGAGGGTCCGTTGCTACTGCCTGGGGATACTCGAGTGAAAAGTGGCTCGATTCCGATCTACCAGACGAGCTAATCAATACTCGATTCGGAGAACACAGTTGCGCACCTTCATTTTCTATTTCTCCCTTGTATTCCCGACTCTTTTCTGTCCTTTTATCCCTTCTAGGAATTCTGTAGCGCCTAATTGAGCCGTGTTCTGAGTCCTGAACATCAGAACTTGGGTTGGTTGAAGAGGATCGGGGATGATCGAGCGGGACGGTCAAAGCGGTGGTGGGAGTCAAAGAGAGAGCGTGAGCGGGTGGCAGTGCTGGCGGGAGTCGGTTACTCGGGACGCCCGAAACCGGTGAGGACGCTTTTGGGAGAGTTTTCACACATTCCGCTATGGGCGCTTGTGTGCCGTCCGCACGCGTCATCCCTCTGCTTCCTTCACCTTTATCCTCTATCATCATTCGATTCGTTCCTTCGACGTTTCCTTTGACTTTTGGCTGCAAGACTCGATTAGTACCAAGGCTACCGTAATTGGTTGGGATCACTTGGGCGTTAGGTGCGTGGTTATTATCTGATCGGTTATTAACTTTCTGACCATGCTTTCTCTGTTCATTATATGATTCGAGGACGGTGCCGCAAGTATCTTGGGGAGTATCGTTATCAATGCGACGCCGTGATGAACTGGCGAAGGGACTTATTGTCGATGTTTCAACGTTAACATCATTCGACGAATTACCGGGCTGGAGAGGGATATTGGGTGACCATGGCTGTTCGTCTGAGATGGGAGATGGGCAAGAACTCGCTAAATGCGGTTTTTGATGTCGATTCGAGAACTGAGATCGACTTTGATTTGGTGGGGATCTTGGACCCTCGAACCGAGGCCCACTATCATCTTCACGGTTTACGAGGAATATCGTTTGTTCGTTCTCACTGCTGGGGCTCATCTCATGGTCATCGAGCGCAACTAGCCGCATGACTTGATTGACACGACGTATGTATTCGCTTCTATTCATCTTTCCGTGTTGGTACTGAGTCCGTAACCTATCTAGAATCTCATTATAGCCGTATCCAATATGTTCTACGGTTTGGGTGGGTTGATAACGGCTGGTGAATTGACGAGGTTGGACGGTGTTAGGGCTGGGTATGGTGATAATCACGGATTCATTCCGTTGATCAGGACAATACGGATTGGCTCGGTCGTGAGAGACAACTGGATGGTTTGTAGTGTTACGGGCAGCAGAAACCGAATGTCCTTGCGACGACTGCACATCGTGTTGCGCAGTGGAAGGTAGGGCGAAGTAACGGGTAGGTGAACGTGATGAGGGTGAACATCCAACGTGAGTCGATCTATTTTCGACGGATGGTTCACTTCCGACTAACGTTCGACCAGGTGATACAAAACCTTCGTGTTCAGAGGAGGATGAGCGAGGAAGAACTGGGTTAGGACTGCGGAGGATCGAGTCAAATCGTTCGGGGTAAGTTTCATGGTTTGTTGACCCGTTGTGCGCAGCTAATGTCGCCGATGTTCCGCCGTTTTCACGTAGCCGATTGGATTGATAAGGGTGGTGTGCTTTAATTTGAAACAAAGGCACTGCAACCTCATCTGAACGAGTCGAGCTACTGCGGTTTGATCGACGGGGAAATGGGGGAACAATATGCACTGGAGAAGTGGAGTAATAGGTAGACGACCGTGACAAGGGCCTGTTCGAGGTCGACGGTTGGATGTCAGTCGTTTGGTTCTCGACCTGCAAGTCACTCTCGGCTAACGGTTGAACATGGGATGCAACACTATTGTATCCGGAGGATGGGTGAGACCTCAGTCTCGAGGGATACGCGGGAGAAGCTAGCACAGTACGGTAACGCAGAACTGACGGCGGTACCGAGAAAACGGAGTCATAGTTTAGGGACTCCGGCGGTGTGGAACTGCGGGAAGGGTGAGTCATTCGGGCTCTAGCAGGTAGTCCCTCATCGACTAACATTCTCCCAGGTGACTCGAAACCGCTGTACTGGGAAGGGGAACGAGACGAAGGTGTCGAGGAACGATCGCTGGAGATGTTTGTACGGGGACGTTGCCATCCAAGCGTTGGGTCACGAAATCGAAAGGCAGCATGTTTGGATGTGGGGGATGATGAGGACGGTGAAGTTGTGCGAGGTCGGTGCCAACCAAGCGCTGGGTCACGAACACGGTAGGCATCGAAATCGGATGTGGAGGACGATGAGGATGATGAACGACGTTCATCGGATAAGGTACATGGGTGATTGCGACCTGCAGACATGATGGCTAATCCGGGAACCTCGATATTATGTTAGGAGTCGAATACTTTCGACTCGATACAATGATCAAAGGCAAGAGGGGATTAGGAAGCAAAATGAATGCAGGTAAGGTTTCTATGGTTGTGAGTAGTGAGGTGGATTTTGGAGGAGAAAGTTTTAGCTGGTTGCGGAGCAAGGCTCGACGCGAAGATAGATGGTGTTAGTATTCAGTAGTTCACACAGTTGTTCAGTAGTTTAGATTGAGAATGAGAATGAATTTGAGTACAGACAGAAAGAAATCAAACTGGGGGTACAAAATATCGAGGTTGGGACTTGACGCTGTCGAGTCCCGCCTTATATACTGTAGCCTACTTCTATATAAAGGAATTGTAAAGGAGTCATGTATCTACTGCGGATGTATAACTTTCGGAGAATATATCTATTGTAATGAATGTACATATGGTCGGCATGAATGATTGTGAGTCAAATGACTGTAAATAGTTTAAT